>APFE031551489.1:0-12559 GCA_000404065.3 Pinus taeda | reverse complement strand
ACTTTTGCAAACTTCTGAAAATTTCTTTATTTTTACAAATTTGACATGACCTTGGACTTAAAAACAGGGTTTTTAAATCCAAGGTATAAAATGATCTGTAACTGATGAAAATAACAATGGAACATATGTACATACTTCCTTCTGGCTTGTTGGGCACTCACTGACCTTGACTCATGACCTTGAAGTGATTTTGAATCAAAAACCTAGACTTAAGACCTGGGACCTCAAGACAAAAACAAAAACAAGTATGACTCAATTACATTGTAGTATGACCTGATCCAGCAAAGCCAAGAAGGGAACAGAGACCAGCTCCTCCATTCAGTGTTATGGCATGCCTAGTGGGATGAAAAATTGACACTGATGAGACACCTAACTATGCATATGCAAAGAGCTATTGATCATTGATGGAGGGCTCAAGACCGACACTAACACGTCCCACCTACGAAAAAGGGCCTAAACATCCCTATGCCTGTCAGTCAAGGAATGTGCTATTCTCCAAGTCAAGATCAATTTTTAATGTCCTATATTTTATAGTCCGGAACATTTGTTTTATTTGTAGTCAGTACCATTTCACCGGCATCACGGCCATATGGTTGTAGGTTCTCCTTCACTCACCTTCATACCCACCAAGCCAGCCGACTCATCGATCCATCTCATCGTCGTACTAGGTTGAAGGGTAAGAGGTTAATAGAACCCTCCCCTACTGAGCCCAGCATAATGGGTTGGTAAGGAATGAATCTGAATCCTAGAATGAGAAGGCAGTAAGCTGAGCCCAGCATAATGGGTTGGTAAGGAATGAATCTGAATCCTAGAATGAGAAGGCAGTAAGCTGAGCCCAGCGTAATGGGTTGGTAAGGAATGAATCTGAATCCTAGAATGAGAAGGCAGTAAGAAAGTGAAGGTGGGTCGGTCTAATTTTGACCCGCTAAGATTCATTCACCAAAGTAGGGCAACCAGGTCTTATTTTAGCCCTACTTTGGTGAATGGATCTTAGCGGGTCAGAATTAGACCGGCCCACCTTCACTTTCTTACTGCCTTCTCATTCTAAGATTCAGATTCATTCCTTACCAACCCATTATGCTGGGCTCAGCTTACTGCCTTCTCATTCTAGGATTCAGATTCATTCGTTACCAACCCATTATGTTGGGCTCAGATTACTGCCTTCTCATTCTAGGATTCAGATTCATTCCTTACCAACCCATTATGCTGGGCTCAGCTTACTGCCTTCTCATTCTAGGATTCAGATTCATTCGTTACCAACCCATTATGCTGGGCTCAGTAGGGGAGGGTTCTATTAACCTCTTACCCTTCAACCTAGTACGACGATGAGATGGATCGATGAGTCGGCTGGCTTGGTGGGTATGAAGGTGAGTGAAGGAGAACCTACAACCATATGGTCGTGATGCCGGTGAAATGGTATTGACTACAAATAAACCAAATGTTCCGGACTATAAAATATAAGACATTAAAAATTGATCTTGACTTGGAGAATAGCACATTCCTTGATTGACAGGCATAGGGCTGTTTAGGCCCTTTTTCGTAGGTGGGACGTACTATTTTTTGTGACCAACGGCTTACGGCTCAGTGTTGTCCCAAGACTCAATATTACCTGCGTTGACCCTACCGCGTACAAGTATGGTCCATTTAATTCCTGAGACGGCGACCAACCCAGGACCACCATGCCTGTCTTCATCTATACAACGCAGAATCACCCCTAGCTCTGACTCTGACACTGACTCTCTCACACCCTCAACAAAATGTAGAATTTACTGGCTTTAACCAGGCAGATCTTTAAATGACTTGGATAATAGCACATTCCTTGACTGACAGGCATAGGGCTGTTTAGGCCCTTTTTCGTAGGTGGGACGTACTATTTTTTGTGACCAACGGCTTACGACTCAATGTTGTCCCAAGACTCAATATTACCTGCGTTGACCCTACCGCGTACAAGTATGGTCCATTTAATTCCTGAGACGGCGACCAACCCAGGACCACCATGCCTGTCTTCATCTGTACAGCGCAGAATCACCCCTAGCTCTGACTCTGACTCTGACTCTCTCACACCCTCAACAAAATGTAGAATTTACTGGCTTTAACCAGGCAGATGTTTAAATACCCTAAAGAGTGCCGCCTGGCGTATTGGCTTTTTTAGGTACCAACTATTATATAACACTTTTTCACAACAACAAATCCATCATATAGTTCAGATTTAAATAAATATGCTACTAACTATTTTATGCAACACTCTTCCACAACAATAACTCCATTACCTAGTTCACACTCAAATAAGTATCTTACCAACTATTGTATGTAATACACAATGAAAACTGTGTAAAGAAGCTTAGACAAATTGTCTTTGAGGATCCTCGTTTGAATATTTGGGTTAACAAACATTGTTAATTCTTCTTGATGTGGTAATCCGTACTGCATTTAGTTTACATATTTTATGTTTCTAATTTCCAACACTCACCATGAAACCATTTTTCTTTTGAGTTTTTTTTTGTATTCAACATTCACCACCATGATACCATTTTTCCTTTGAGTTGTCTTTGTATTCAAAATTCACCATAATTCCATTTCCTTTGTTATCTTTGCCTCCAACACTCTGTCATAATACCATTTCCTTTATTATCTTTCCCTCCAACACTTATCATAATGTATTTTCATTTTTATCTTTCCTTCTACTTTTGACTTTGTAAAAAATCAAAATAATGACATTGCAAGCTTATTAGTAAGATTTAATTACAAATAAATTGTTGAATGTCAATTTTGAGTTGCATTGAACAAACTCAAGGGAATCAAGAATCTGTTTTTTTCATGGTTACATACTTGGTGTTTGTGTAAATAAAAATTCATGACATGGTTTGGTTACATATTTAATGTTTGTGTATTAAAATGCATGACATTGTTATAGCTTTGGCATTTAATATGATTGATATTTTAGCATATTGGTGCACCTTTAAACCATTGAGTACGTACTTCATGGCATCTCCACTAATACAATAACTAATGGGAACATAACACATAACTAAAATTTGAATTGAAACCTCTCAACAATCTACCAATCTTATATAACTTTGGTCCAACTCATCATAAGGATAATGCATAATTTAGAATTAGGAACTTAATTGACCATAGGGAAATTTTCCAACTTGCATGTTCTTGATTAAGTTTAAATATAAACTTGCACAAAATGAAATGATGAAATATAACAAATATTTTTATTAATATTTATAACTCCTTATAACTTTGTTATTATTTAATATTATATATAATATCATGACAACCGTGTTTACTAATACTTTTAACTTATTCTTAACCTCTTAACAATTAATTTATAATTAAATTTAGAATATTAAATAATTCCTATCTACTTTTTTAAGAATTTTAAGGATTTTTACATGTTTAACTAATCTCCAACAACTAGTTTTCAACGACTAACCTTGGGCAATGATGCATCCCTACCACATTAGTTGGTTTGAAAAGGGGACCAAATCCTAATGATCCAAAAGACATTTATCTACATTATGGATCACAAAAGTCTTAGATCTAAGAACATGATGAAACTTAAAATTGCTATTAAAATAATCATTTCTCACAAAAATGTTCCATTTTGTGATTAAGGAAAAATTTAAGGGTTAATTTTCCATGCATTTTCCAAAAAAAGACAATTTACATTTTTCCTAAAAACTAGTCCCCCAAATTTTATACTCTAAAATTTTTACCCTAAAAATCATCAAAAGTTTTTAGGGGCTATATAAAGCTATTAGAAATTTGAAAAATTTTACAGAAGATATTACAAACCAATTCATAATTTGCATATTAAAAATTAATAACACAAGGTTATTACAATTAAAAATTTTATATTATTAATTTTTTAACACTTTTAAATTATTATAAAAATAAAAAAATATATATAATATTAATTAATTATTAATGTATATATAATTTAATCAAAATATTATATTAAAAATTAACAAAATAAATTTATCAATGTATTCATCCCGTTAAAATCTCAAAAATTATTTGTTTTAAATTCCTAATAATAACAAAAAAAATAATTTATTTATTTATAATTGTATTTAATTTATTTTTCTTATAAGGAATATTAATTATTTTTCATAAATAATATATATATTTAACTTGGAAAAAGGATATATACATATATAATAATTTCAATCTCTAAATCCCTACATCATTACATGTAATTAAATATACTAATCACTAATATTATTTAAAATAATAATATTATATTAAAAAATGAATGTCGAGGTAAAGTTTACCTTCCCCCTAACTGCCTATGACAATTGGGAAAATTCCTCTATCAACCACAAAAGAGAAACGCGTGATAGAAGGTCTCTATCATTTGGAATAGCAATCTCCACAGGTTTTTAGGTTTGGTTTGCACTAAAATTATTCGAATACAATTTAATGTCATTCAATTGAAGATATTTAATATAAAGTTTAAAACCCAAAGTATATATATGGGGACGCGCAGACACGAGTGCGTGAGCACACATTCACTAAGAGTGGGCGCGCGTGCGCACATGAATTAAAAAAGTAAAAATTATTAAATGTTAAAATACAAATATAAATATGAATATTTTTCCAAATAACATATAATATCTTTTAATATTCTATCCAATACATCCAACCTCCTCTTTCTTTTTGTTACAAATTTATATTTAGATATGCCAAATCAAATGGATAGAATACACGTTTTAATTTTCCAATTCACAAAATTCTTGGTGTATATAATTGGTTATAAATGTAGTTGTATTTAATTTAAGATATTGAATGTGTATTTTCTTTATTTTTAAGTAATTTTTTTTTTATATTTTTTTTTTCCTTCCCTTACCTTTTCGTAGTTTTTTTTCCTGATTATAAAGATTATTTCTCATTTCTGTACCTTAAACAAAAAAATACAATAAACATCAACATACATACTAAAAATAAATTTATTACACAAATTCCTAATCACACTGATTTACTTTCCAAGAATGTAAGATTTAATTTAAAAGAGTTGTAATGACATGAAACAATATTTGCATTAAAAGACTCATTTAATTGTGAGAACTTATCCGAGTGTTTGAGTACGCAATGTATTTCATGTACATAATAAATAAAAGTACAAGAAAAGTAATTTCTCTAAAAGCACGTAAATACTCAAGGGATAAAACATATTTATATACAAAAGATTGGATAACGCATATATCGGAGACCATAAAGAGTAATTGTAGATAAACAAGTCTTTAAAATTATGTAGGTATTGATGGGATATTGGTTTAGGCAAGAGCTAACTAGCATATTATTGGGCATTAAATGCCCGGCTACATGCACTCCTGATAGTTGTTTAACACACGCGAGCGGTGATAGATAAATAAAAAATAATGGCGCGTGCGTTAAACAGCTATCGGGGACGCATGTAGGCGGGCATTTAATGCCCAATGGCAAGCTCGTTAGCTCTTGCCATTGGTTTACTCCTATACACATGAGAACTAAGATATATTGTGGAAAGTTATTAATGAACACCAAAACATAATCTTGTTATGAGTGATGAAGCCAAATATGTTTAAATATATGCATACGTTAGAAACTAATTAATAGAGAAATGAAATAAACAAAATATTGTGGAAACACAAATACGTAAATGTATAGATAAAGAGAGACATAGATATACATGAATCAAATTTGGGATACGTCTATGGAGAAACAACCAATCTTGTTTTTTAATATTATCTAGCAAAATGAAGAGATACAAATTACAACATATTCGTTGTAATTTCATTTTCACTCTCACATAGTTTCTTCTCTCTTTCTTGCTCAGAATAATAATACACATTTGCAATACAATTCCCTCATATAACCAAGGGGTTTCTTTCTAGGGCAAAAAACATTAAATTAAACATAACTTCTACCGTTAGATCATCTGCCTAATGAACAACCCAGATTGACTACAAAATTACAATATTTTTCAAGGCAAATTTTCATCTATTTTTAGCTTCGGGGACACTGCCTCTGAACCCCGCCTAGGGGAGGTCTCCAAACATGTAGTCGCCCCCCATAGACCCCCTAGGAAACAATAACGAAGGGGGAAGGATCGAAATGCAGCTAAAACAAGACCTCTGAATCAAGAAGATAACCAGGCTCCACATCCAACAATCTCCCACTTGGAGACTGATTATATTAACTCCATCGCCACTTCACTTGTTGGACAATGATTCAACTTTGGACTTGGTTGTTTCTCATCTTCATCATCATTCTTGAAGCTCAATTGAAATTGTGCAACACTCAATTTCTCCTTGGTTACGTCATTTGTCAACATATCTGCAAGATTCTGGTTAGTGTGTATCTTTTCCAGCTTCCACTGTCCATCATCCAAAAATGATCGTATGAAATGATACATGATTTGTATATGTTTAGTCTTAGAATGAAAGACTACATTATTTGCAAGATGAATGGCACCCTAGTTGTCACTATATAACATGCTCATCTTCTTCTTCTTGCCCAACTCATCCATAAATCTTTGTAACCATATCATTTCTTTATTAGCCTCTGTAGCAACAACATACTCTACTTCCGTTGTTGAAAGTGAAACAATTTTTTGCAATTTTGAAACTCAACTGACAGTTGTTCCACCTATAGTAAACACATACCCTATGGTTCTCCTCTTGTTATCTCTTTCACTTGTCGAATCTGCATCAAAATATCCCTGTAAAGCAATGTTTGAACCTCCAAAACATAATTCTTGATTTGTGGTACGAATCAAATACCTGAGAATCCACTTCAATTCCATCCAATCATCTTTTATCAGATTGTTCATATACCTGCTTAGAACTCTCATTGCATGTGTAATATCAGGGCTTGTGCAGACCATTGCATACATTAATGCTTCCAACAACTGATGCATATGGAACTTTACAAATATAATCCATCTATTTCTGGGTCTTGGGACACATCTCGTTACTTAGTTTGAAATGGCTAGCCAAAGGTGTACTGACTAGTTTTGCATTCTACATATTAAATCTTTCCAACACCTTTTCTATGTACTCACTCCGAGACAATGTTAATTTCTGGTTTTTCTTGTCTCTAGTTATTCGCATACCAAGGATTTGTTTTACAACACCCAAATCCTTCATTACAAATGAATTTTCCAATTTTTGTTCGAGCACATTTATTTATGTATGTTAGACCCTACAACAAGCATGTCATTTACACACAATATCAATATAATATAGCATGCCATCATTTTTCCTTTCAAAGTGAACACAATGGTCAAAGTGACATCTATTATAACCTTCTTCAGACATAAACCTGTCAAATTTTAGATACCACTTCCTTGGAGCCCATTTTAGGCCATACAAGTTCTTCTTCAATTTGCATACTAATTTCTCCTTTCCTTTGACCTCATACCCTTGTGGTTGTTGCATATATATTTCTTCCTCCAAATCTCCATGGAGAAAGGATGTCTTTACATCTAAATTCTCAAGATGCAAATCTTTTGTTGCCACTAGGCTTAAAATGGTTTTGATTGAAGTCATTTTAACCATAGGAGAAAAATTTGCATCAAAGTCTATACCTTTATTCTATGCAAATCCCTTCACCACAAGTCTAGCCTTATACCTCTATTTAACTCCATCTTATTCCTTCACCCTATAAACCCATTTAGTCTGCAATGTTTTTTTACCAACAGGCAACTTAACTAAGTCCCAAGTCTAGCTCTGCATCAAGGAGTCCATCTTTTATTCCATGGCTTGCTCCCACTTCTTCTTAGTTTCTATTTGCATTTCTTCTTCATATATTTCCAGTTCATCAAAATTAATCAACAATACGTAATATAATGAAGGAGAGTATCAGCCCCAAGGGTTAACTCAGTTGGTCAAAACCGTGCCTCGCTGTCGGGAGGTCACAGGGTCGAATCCACCTAAAGCCCTTGGGGTCAGGTCTTACTGTAGGCCAAGGGGCGATTTATCCTAGCTATCGTCCAGATTTTTCCGTGGACATAGCGATCACTCACTGACCAGGGTGCTCGTGAACCACATGCAAAAAAAATAATAATAATAATGAAGGAGAGTATCATTCAGCGGGTCTACTTATCCTGGTAAATATTCTAACACTAGTTTCAGGTGTTTGAGGTGCATGTTGTTGTTGTTGTTGTGGCTACTGATCATTCTAATTTTTAGGCACCTTTACTTTTTCTGTGATCTCGTCAAGCACTATGTATTCTTTGTTTTCCTTTTCCTGTTTCTTTCCCTACATCTGATCCTTATACAAGACCTTTTCATTGAATATGATATCTGTTCTCCTAATGATTTTTTGATTTTCATAATCACATAAGCGATAACCAAAATAATTTATACCATATCTAATAAAGGTACATTTCTTTGATTTTTCCTCAAGATTCATTCTATTTTCTTTATTGATGTAGATAAAGTCTTCACAACCGAAAGTCTTTAAAAATGACTAGTTTACACTTTTACTTGTCCAAGCCTCCTCTGGAATTCCACCATCTTAGTAACTGAAAGGCCTTATGTTTATTAGATAATCAATAGTATCTAAACATCTGCCAAAAATTGTAAGGGCAATCCTACATGCAATCTTATGCACCATTCACGCTCCATTATTTCCCTATTCATTCTTTCTGGTACATCATTTTCTTGTGGTGTTCTTGTAACTGTCTTCTCTACGTGAATTTCGTGCTATGAATAGTAGTTATCAAACTCTTTGTTGCAGTATTCGCCTCCATTGTTTGATCTGAGACACTTCAACTTATTTCCTCTCTCATTATCAACCAAAGCTTTCCATTTCTTGAAAGTATCAAATACATCAGATTTATTTTGAATACAATAAATATTGGTTTTCCTAGTTGCATCATTAATAAAAGTAACATAATAACGAGAGTCACTGACATATGATACCTGAGTAGGTCCCCATACATCTGTATGGACAAGCTCTAACTTTTCGCTCTTCTTTTCCTTCCCAACTCTGGTAAATCTGACTCTCTTCTGTTTTCCATAAACACAATTTTCACAAAAATCCAAATCAACATGTTTTAGACCTGGAAATAAATTTCTTGAGTGAAGGATCTGCATCCCCTTCGCACTCATGTGCCTGAGTCTACGATTCCAGAGTGTCGTATCTTCTCTTGTGGAGGTCAAATCATTATCATAATTATAAATACCATTGCATAAATATAATGTAGCAACCTTTTCTCCTTTTGTTATTACCAGGGCTCCTTTAGTGACATTCCAAGTTTTGTTTGTAAATGTAGTTACACAACCTTCATCTCCCAACTTCCCTATTGAAATTAGATTTTTCTTTAGATCTGGAACATGCATTACCTCCTTTAATAGCCATTGGTTTTCATTTTGTTGCTTTATAAAAACCTTACCCATTCCAATGATTTTACACGGTTTATCATCACCTAAACGAACATGTCCAAAATCTCCTCGAACAAAGTCATGAAAATGTTTCCTATTAGTTGTAGCATGCACTGAAGCCCCTGAATCTACCACCCATGCATCAATAATATTTTCTAATGAAATAATCAAAGCCTATGGCAACACATCACCTATCACATTTGCTTCATGATTGTTCTCTTGTTGTCCACCTCCTTTTCCTTTCTGAGATTTGCAATCTTTCTTCAGGTCTCCTTTCTTCCCACATTTCCAACACACTATCTTTGATATGGATTTGGATCTACCTTTTCTTGACTTACTGTGATTTCTTGGGATCCTTCCTCTTTCCATTTATATTTTCTGTCACATTTCCTTGCTAAGGATGATACCAACAACATCATCAAAAATGTTTTCAATGCATCCATATTTGTCTTCAAAGACATCTATGTCCTTTCCTGCATCCTATTCTTCATATTCTCTTTTAGGTGGACTGCTATCCTGTTTACTTGCACACTCAAAATCAATGTTAAAAATATCTTCATTATGTTCTTCAGTGAGAGCTTCCTGCTCTACCCCTTCCTTCTCTACCTTCTTTTGTTCTTTCATTGCATCATAATTTTCATTTTCTATCCTTTTACCAACCTCTGTGTGGGACAAACATGTCGTCTTCCACTTGGCTTCCAGACATAAGGGGGATTTTCTCACCAAATAACAACATATCAATATGTTCTTTCTGTTGCATCATGTGCAACCACTCGTCACCAATTAATGGTTCTTCATCAAATTTAAGATCAATAACTTCCAGTTGTTGGATCCGCCAAACTACTTTTTGTTGTATTGATAACTTTACTTATGCCAAACTCAGTTGTTGCTTGTTCACACACAACTTCATGAGAAATTCCAATTGCTTCATAACTTGCTACTGTAGTGGTCACTTCAACCTTCAATTCTTCATCAAACATGGCGCTTATTATATTACCATGATCAATCCATATTTTAGAAATTTCATTACCATAATGTTCATCCACCTTATGGTGGGATATCCAAGCATGCATCTACTCATTAACACTTCCAAACCCATCCAATGTGGTTAGATTCACCAATTCACAGCTCAATTTGCAATCATCATCCACATGTGTGTCGTCATAGTGGAATTCAGCATCATCTTCACCATCCATGTTACAGTCGAGTCCTTGAGAATTTATATGCTCTTTCTCTGCTTCACACACAAAGGCTTCAACTTCTCTTTCTGCAATCTTTATTGCATCTTATTCATCCATATGCATGTATGCATAATGGGTTTCAATTTTATGGTCTTCATGACCATCATCCACCTTTGAGTGGGATTCCCTAAGCTTTGTTGTCTTCTCAGAGTCTTGCTCATCTAATCTCAGGTCTGCTGCTGACTCAACAAATTGTGACACATCTTACTGTTGCATGTCACTTTTCTATGTGTCAAACTATGCTTCTAGGATCTTCCATGCTTCCTTGGAAGGTGTAGCTTTTGCTACCTCGCACAAAAATTCTCATTCAATCCTTGTTTTATAAAATGCAAGCTAAAGTATAGCATACTTCAACATATCGGTTATTAGATCGATACTCAATTAACTCTTTACCTTGAAGAAAAGTTAACATTTTGATAACCCAATGATCAAAATATTTACCAGTAAACATAGGAGGTGGCAGCAGATCCAGGCTACACAAATCAACCTCGATTTCTTCTTTGTCTTCACTAGAATTCTTAGTTCCTCGACTATGACCTGAACCTCTCTAAACATGGCAACGATCTCTTCTTGTTCTTTTCTAATCTTTTTCTTACTCTGCTTCAGTCGTGCTTTGCGACCCACGACTATTGTCTTTCTTATATTTTATAGCTACTCTCCTGATTGTATGCGACTTCTTCCATATCACCCCCAAAAAAGGTTTTTTAATATACACCCCGTAAGGCACAATCTTAACCCAAAAGAGATTATCATACTTGACAAAATCATAATTTTTTTTGTATACCAACAAACTTTACAAAACTATAAACTCTTATTCAATAAAAATGATATTTACCTTTTCAAATCTTTTCGCAACATGAATTTTTTTTAAATTAAAAAAAAATAACAACCTTTAATAAACTTTTGATATACCTTCATCTATTTTATGCACCTATAATAAAGCTTTTTAAGATCTCCTTTCGATCCCTTTTAAATGCCACTTAATTATTAAAACAAAAACCCTTTCAAATAAATTGTTTTAAAACTTTAACAACTTACCCACTCCTTTAATAAAAGAATGCCTTTCCAATATTATCAAACTTTTAAGAGAAACTTTTATAAGCTTCACCTTTTTATATGCGAACTTTTCAAATTAAATTGCGTGGCCAGGGTAACCTTTACAAGCGAACTTTTCAAACTAAATTTTAGGGCTCTGTAATTTACTCTTTCTCACTACTCACAACGACGTGGCAGCGGCTGTAGATGCTACTTTACACCACTTGACTCTATGACTACGGCTACGGCCCTCTTCTTATTTAAAAAAGATTGACAACTACGACTGTGTTCAAAAACCTGTGCAACTCGCTGGCAGTGACTTCTGCCCATCGTAGCAGCGACTCTCTAGGCTGCTTACGGCCCTTAGCAATTCTCAGACTCGGTGGCAACGACTCTTAGTAGAGACAATGACGGAAAAAAAATTACAGATTAGTGGAGCCAACCGAGTCGACCAAGTGAAGGAGAATGCTTTTTTTTTTTAAATTGTGTCGCACTGTTAAAAAATTAAAAATATGCAAAATGGTTGCAAAATTCACTTGTGCCAAAAACTGCCCAATTTGGTTGTGTCGGAGGTGCCCAAGCCGTTTTTAACCGGTCAAAGTCAAACCTTCAAATTCCAAGTGCCTTGGTTATATAAAAGGTGAAAGTGGTTATGTTTTGAATTTATCAAAAGCTTCCATATACGTTTTGTTTTTTGGAAACAGATTTTTTCAAAAGGTTAATGTGTTGATTCATGCACTTATAGATAAAGAGTTTTTTATAAAGTTATAAAAAAAAATAATAAAGGGTTTATTTATAAAGGATTTGCAAAGCTTTATAAAAAGAATGTCTTTTTGTAAAAACTGGGTGAAAGGTTTATAAAGGATTTGCAAAGCTTTATAAAAAGAATGTCTTTTTGTAAAA
>APFE031551486.1:142987-162030 GCA_000404065.3 Pinus taeda | reverse complement strand
GATCTTGATCATCATGTACTCTTTATGGATGGCTGCGACCATGCCACATATATCATGTATTTGAACTATCATACTGTGTCTCTCAATGCAGATTCTCGGCGCCAGCTATGTATGGTCTTGTAAAGCACTTCACCTCTCTCTCTCTCTCGAGGCTCATGCTTTAGGGGGCATCTGTTACGCAGTAATTTGTCACCGTTGGTCACCGTCCCTGTCACCCTTGCTTTCGCACATTGGAGGACGCATTTTATGGACCTGTGACCAGTGACACAACATAAAAACACTTGCATTGGATTCTCCTGAATATGAACTTCAAACTCCCTGAAGACACCTTTTGCAGATTAGCCCTAAAAAGTGCCCTTTTTCCATTAGCGCGGGTCCACAGTTTCTTACCCGCGCCAATGGCTCAGTTCCTCCAAAGAGGGCGCGTCCATGGACACTCTGTCATAGAGCAAAGCCCGCGCCACCTAAATTTGGTTATGATTTTTAGCCAGCACGCACTGAAGTGTTTTTGCCTTCTTTGTTCATGCAGTTCTCTGGGGAAAAATCTCATGGAAGTGGTCGAGTGTCATCTTTTTATCGATGACAACCAAGTTCAGTGGCTATTCTGGGACAATGCTAAATCTTCAGTAGGTGTCCAGATACAATGCATACTTCTTCCTCCTCCATCTATAAATGACTGTCACCCTGCATTAAACCAACTAGTTTTGCTAGAGCTAATGTGAGTGCTGAGATTATGCTGGAGTGATAGTGAGAATTGAGAATTATAGAGGGGTTATGCTGCCAAAATATTGAGAGAGAAGAGGTCACTTTGCAAGGCGTATTTAGCTGCTAACCCAGTCAGAGGAGGTTCAACGTCAGAACCCTTTGGTTGTAATCTTTCTCTGTTTTTACTGATTAATGAATGACTATCATTATGGTTCCACTCATGTGTCTTTTAATGGTATTTGAGTTATATCTTGTCTGATCGATATATAATTGCATATACTGGATTTTATGCTTGTGTTTGTATCGTTCTTTGCTTGTGCAGGTGTCCATTTACGTGGAGCATAAGGATTGTGACCAGCCAAAGCTAAGGGACGGGAGCAGTGTTTCTTCTGCAACAACTAGCGTTGGATTCCAGGTAGATCATTCTGATCGACCTTTGATTTATGCAATTAGGAACCTGCGTGTAGCGTGTGTGATTGTTGCTAGACCCGTGTTGGGCTAGTGGGATCGCCTCTGTCCGCAGAGGGGATTTACCAGTTCAACAAGGATAGAATTTCTTTTTGATAGCAGAAACAAATTCATTCCAGGTAGAAATGATTTTACCATGTTTTTGTAGATCAGCTTGTGTCTTTCCTTCCCACCATACTAGTGCATTTCCTCCAAGTTGAAGGCTAGCTAGTTGAATCTTCTTCCTTTTTGAATCAACGTTTTATACCCTGCAATATACATCAATTTATATTATCCAATTATCTAGCTTTTCTGCATTGAGTTCTCCATCATAAATTGGCAAATCAAACCTCACATCTAATTTTGATTAAGGAAGTTTTCTTCTTCTTCTTAGAAGAGCTAGTGTTATGTGAAGAAGATGATGAGGATGATGAAGGTGATGATGGAGGAGATGGTGGAGGAAGCATTTCCTCTTTCCCTTTTCCTTCTGGAGGGGCAATTAGAAAAGGTTCCGCTGCTCCTTTGTCTGGTTTGGGTGTTGAAGTGCTTTCACCTTGACCCTTCTTAAAATCCAGATACATCTCTTCCACCATAGCTCAGATTGTCATAAAACTTTCTATAAAATAAGATTTTGATCCCAATGGAGCTTCTTCTACCATTCGCCTCTGAGAATAGACTCTTCCAATCTCTAGATTAGCCTCAACAAGTTCTCATTTTCCTAGTCTGAGCTTTAATCTAGTTAGCATTCAAAATCCAACACAAGCTTGTCTAACCTTAATAAAACCAAAACCAAACGCTCTGATACCACTTGATCCGTGGTAGATACTAAATCAAGAAGAAAAGGTATTATAGACTTATGTGCAGGAATGCCTATATTATTTAGTGCAATGGATTGAAAAGATTGCGAATCATATAGACAATGAACAATTATAAAACATAATAAACACACATCAACACAGTCAAAATAATGAAGGAGTTCACCAGACCCCTTGGCTACATCTCCTGGTCCAGCTTTCACTATCGACCTATATATTATGTCTTCAAGAGCAGAGTTTACAGGTGTGAGCTCAATCAGAGCCATAACACAACAACAGAGATATTACACAGGGATTTCACTTGAAAACCTCGAGTCTAAGGAGTGCACAAACTCTCCCTCTTAGTGCCTTTGATCAACTATTCATGAATGTGTGTTTCTCTAACTCTCTGTCTCCCCTTTGTCTCCAAACTCCGACTTGTCTTTGTTCTGCTATGGGATGGATTTTTAAGCTTATCGGTGCTATCTATTCACCTCCATTTCAGGCTCTCTGGCTTCTGGCCACTGTCCCTTCCTCTCCCTACTGAGTGTTAAACAATCATACTAATAATACTCAAGGCATTGATGCCACCTGTTTACAAAGGGAAAGGATCTTTGGGCACGGGTGAAACCGACCGTTCGGCCTTCCTTCGGAACAAAACTCCAAAAATAGCCCTTTAATTCATGCACAACAATACACGAAAATACATTGAAAACCAATGAAAAACTCGACCGCAAACATTAAAGCTAGACTTCAAATGATATAAAGTCCACCCTATAATCCTCTCGGGTCCGCCTTTTATTGATGTCACAAGCCCGCCGTTGATCTACCTTCAATCTGATGGTTCCTATCCAACCTGAAACATCAAGTAGTTTTCTCGATCTCCACCATTGATCCATGATCTCCCAATCCAACGGCTGATGGCCATTTCAGGTGGCCTACGTGCACAAAAATTACCCGCTTGAAAAAGCGGTTTGCTCTCTCCTATGGCGTGCTACATGTTGGCCATTGTATGGAATTGGGCAGAGCCTCTCCAATGCCACTTACCACCTGAAGTCCGCCTGAAATACTGTTTACCATGAAAATAAAATTATATAAAGTCGTATTTATACACCTTTCGGATCCGTGCGTATCGCTTAGTCTTCAGGTTATTTCCCTTTGTTGGTTTGCAATGCAATAAGTCACAAATATAATATCACATGGTCTTCGAGCTTGCGGGTTAAGTCCTCCCCTTTGGAATATGTGATGCGATATACATAATCTCCACCATTGATCTGCACGCTCGATCAATGGTCCACATTAAGTCACTGATCGCAGTCGCATTTCCCTTAGGGCCGCCTCCGATATACTCTGCTAGCCTCTCTCGATGTGATATCTCGATTTAATCTGGGCCATTGATCTGGTCAATCCAACAGCTCCGGTTCAACGTTACTTCAACCTTCACTTTACTTGGGTTTCCTCCATTCTTTAGTGTTTTCCTCTGCGACAGTGTTTTCCGATAGTTAACATATATGAAGACTTAGACTTAGAGGTTTGATACAAGATCCATTTTGGATCAATGTAACACTCTTGAAACCTTTCTTTTTAAAGAACATATAAGTGAAGAAGTGCATGGGACTTTGGAGCAGATCTCGATAACAACCCTTATCAGCATGAAAGCTGAGGTGCCTTCAAGAAAGTGCATGAAAGATTCTATACGAGCATGATAAGCAGATGAGGTGTTGATTTTGACATCTGTCACCTAGCGATGGAAGATGATTCAAATATTTTGAAATAATCTCATCGGTGGATTTCTTCTCCCTAATTGAAGAAGAACCATGACAATTCTTCAGAATTTTCCTCTTTGACCTGGAGCTTCCTTGAACTTTATTGTTGCATTTGCCTCATGAAAAGTCTCATCCCTTGCTTGAGAAGCTCATAATTGAAAGCTAGATGATCACGTGAAACAAGTCTTCAGAGGGAGCTATAGAATCCTTGGCAGTATGACCTGATGAATCTTCTTGCAAAATGTTTATTGATAAGGGAAATAACTCAAATATATCCCTGTTATTTGAAATACTGCATGGAAGTTGCGTGATCATGACTTTGGTTATATTTTGGAAAAGGTCACTTTTCTATATATATCCAAAGTAAGTTACAGTCGAGCCATAAAGGTGCAGATATTGATGATATATGATTGATGACCCTCTCAAAGTAAGAGGGAGTTGACCTAGCCTTGATAATCTATTTCATGCACTTAAGATCTGATGATGAAGTTGTTGGTCTGCATATGCATATCTTGTGGGATCCCCGATGTCCTAGATAAATGCCTCGATATGAAGACTCTATCTATATATTGGTAGCTACTTAGTAAGATATCTCAATGACTCTATTGTCTATAATTTGAGGTACATAGATGAAATCCAAGATTCCATGAATACTCTAATGTTGGCTTGGTTGGCAGTATGATGGATGGTAAGAAAACATCTAGTACTATATCTCTTGATTCGGTTGCTCTGAAAGCACTATTGAGGTTGATTGTATCAAGATATTCTTCAGACAACCATACTCCACATATATTCGATATTGCTTTATGGTGCATTGGAAAGCTACCAAGATTCATCATTGTTGAATGAGAATATTACTTTCTTCAGAGAGAGACTCGGAGTTGTGGATAGACCTTACTAGGAGGGTCCCGAATGAACATTGAGCTCTGGGATCTCCTGAGGGCCTGAGGTACTTCTTGAGAGCTATGGGTGACAATAGGGTGAGTGGTTCACCTTCCCCTGTGATACCCCATGATGGTTGACATGTGTGTAGGGTGAGTGTTTCACCTTCCCTTATGACTGATGATATATGCATAGGATGAGCGGTTCACCTTCTCTTATGGCATATGAGCGGGATGAGTGATTCACCTTCTCCTACGGATACCCCAGTGAGAGATGCACTCAGGCATTTGCTTGTGGACATGTTGGTAGGATGTGGTTCATCCTTTCCCCACATGTAGGATGTTTTTCCCTACGATTGATGGTTGACATGTCAGTGGGACATTGTTCACCCTTTCCCTGCATGTAGGATCCTTCCTATGATTTTTACTGGCATGCATGTAGGACGTGTTTTATCCTTTCCCTACTCTTGGTTTGCATACATGTAGGATGTGGTTTCTTCTTTCCCTATGTATGGCTATGACATGTGTTTGTAGGATGTGGTTTCTCCATTCCCTACATATCGTTGTGACATGTGCTTGTAGGATGTGGATTCTCCTTTCCCTACGTGTGGTTGTGAGTAGGATGTGATATATTCTTTCCCTGCTAGTGTTCCTACATCATCCTACCCATGTAGTGTGGGACACATGTGAAGTACCTATCATCTAGCCAATGAGCTGGGAAAAGTGGTTTGGGACCATAGCACTATCGATTGATGCATCGTGTACTGTCGTACTCCCTATGTCTAAAAATGAATGATGTTCAACAAACTTGATCACTTGGGATCAAGTCTAATACGATTTTACATCTAGTTATATGGATCGACTTTTGTTGATGGAGAGTGGTAAGGTCTTGTGACTCACTCTCATAGTTCATGATGAGCGGATGACATGATAGGCTGCCAGGTGGAATTCTCCCTAGTTGAGAGGGAGTGTTAAAATTAACAACTAGGGACAAATTCCACCATTGGACAAATAATCTATTGGAGATTATTATTTCATTCAACTCCTCTTTTCGAGAAGACCAAAATCGACCTAAATATCATCAAATTTGGACAAGCAGGAGTGCGTTTTTGAATTTATGTCCACTCATGTGCAAATTGTCAAGGTTGGCCTCATCATCATAAAGCCCAATGGTCATGTCTTTTGACCCTAAAAAAATTGTATATATAGAGGTGACTTCAACCTCATTTGATACACCAAAGGGCTCCAATTTATATCTAAGGTAGTTGAGCTCTTAAGGAGGACGAAGGGCTACCTGTTTTGGGTTTATTCCTCAAAAACTAGGGTCAACGTTCTTTAGATAAACAACCATAGGACTTGATGAAATTTTAGGGAAACTTGTATGGGTAATCGTGTCATTATAGGTCTGAATTCAACCTTAAAAATTCAAGTCATGTTTGGGTATTGACTTCAAGCTGATCTATGGTTAATTTAAGGAAGAATTTCTCCCTTTCTGTGTCCGCACTTCAGAGCCATTACTTTAGGTAGGTCTGCAAGCATGCACCAGGTTAGACAGAGGGGTTGAGAAGCTTATCTTTGGTTCATATCAGTTCTAAGGGTTAGCAATAGACAACCTATTTTTGCCAAGCAAATTTGTAGCTGAAAGGAGGGTTTCTTAATCAATTGAATGGAACAATAGTGAATTGTAAGAAACCCTAACCAGATCTTAGCTAACCATTGTTGACAGAATGATGATATTGCAGTTTTGGGCTATTCACTTGTCCAAGGGAAATCATCACTACAAGAAAAAAGGTCATTAGTGAGGGTCATGCTTGTGACGGACCTTTAAGGTCCGTCACCAATGTCGCATATGGTGACGGTCTTTCAAAAAGCATTGTTGTAAGTGTATATAGTGATGTTCCTTTACAGTTTGTCACCAAAGCCATTTTCATTGACACTATTGGTGAGGGTCGTTAAAGGCCCATCACTAATTCTCTCTTTGGTGACCCTTTTGGTGAGGGTCGTTAAAGGCCCATCACTAATTCTCTCTTTGGTGACACTTCTAGTGACGATTTTTTATTGACTGTCACCAATGATGTTTTTGGTTACTTTTGGTGACGGTCAATAAATGTTCGTCATCATTTATCATTCCAATGAGTTTTTGATGATGCTTCATTCCTGTGACGAACTTTTAAGGTCCATCACGAATGTCACATATGGTGACAGTCTTTCAAAAATTGTTGTTGTAAGTGTATATAGTGATGGTCCTTTAAGGTTTGTCACCAAAGCCATTTTCAACGACACTTTTGGTGAGGGTCATTAATTGCCCATCACTAATTCTCTCTTTGGTGACACTTTTGGTGACGGTCGTTAAAGGCCCATCACTAATTCTCTCTTTGATGACACTTCGAGTGAAGATCTTTTATTGACCCTCACCAATGCTATTTTTGGCTACTTTTAGTGACAGTCAAAAAATGTTTGTCATCATTGATCATTCCAATGAGTTTTTGATGATGCTATGTACCTGTTACTATATTTTTTGTCAAAATATAATAATTTAAGACCATTGTTGTGGAGTCTTTTTCATTATGTGTTCAAGGTCATAGTGGTTATAATAGCCAATGAATTTGTTAAGAAGTAATTAGTGTGTATCATTTCCCTCAAGTCATAAGAATATAGTCTTCCTATGAGTCAACACATGATTCATCTTTATCAGGATTATTATCTAGCAAATTTCCTTTAAATAAAGTTCCACTAGTGTGTGTAGGAACTATATTATTTAATACATAATCAAGCTCTATCAATTCTATTAATGAGAGAGACCTAGCACTCCTCAACATTCATGGCACACCTTAACATGCTTTGGAACAATACACTAGCATTCCTTGGCACCTCACATGTCTTGGAACATCTTTGTACCTCGAACGCCTTTGTACCTAGAACATCTTGCCATGAGTAGGGCGCCAAAGCACATGTTGGCATGCCATAGCATAGCATAGCACTCCCCTATCATGTGTTGGCATTCTCTGTAGTCCCTATCATGCCCTGGAACTCCTTGGCATAATATTAGCACTTGCCACACATTAGCACTTGGCATGTATTGGAACATATTATTAGTGTGCCTAGCATGCCCCTTTTGAAAAAGATAGAGTCCCAACTTATTAACCCTATTATGTGTTCATTTCCTTTCATTTTAGCTTGGTTATTACTTTTGTTTCTTTGAAACTCCTTGACGCATATTGGCATAATCTAGCACCTAGAATGCCTTGGCACTATTTGGCAGATGTTAGCACACCCTGGAACTACCTATCACACTCTAGCACTTCTTGACATTCCCTGATATTCCCTGACATGCCTTACCCATTCTCAGCATCCCTTGTCACTTCCTCCTTGGCATGACAACTAGCACTGATTGACACTCCCCAACACACCCTCATATTCATTCACTTCCATGCATTTTAGCTAGTGCTCCCTTTGTGTTGTCCTAGTACTCCTTGACAATCCTCAGCATGCATTGGCATGCTCTAGAACATCTTAGCACTAATAAGTGAATAATGAAACTTGTAACCAATGTTAGCAGCCTAGGAATAGGCAATAAATCGACAAGGCAAAAGAGCTAAGAGTTTTAATCAGATTGGGGAAAAATCAGAAAAAAAAAAAAAAAAATAAATAAATAATAAATAAATAAAAATAATAAATATAAATAAATAAAATAAAATAAAATAAAATAAATAAATAAAAAAATAAAATAAAATAAATAAATAAATAAATAAATTAATATAATATATAATATATATAAGAGGAAAAAATATTAAAATAAAATAAAATTAAATAAATAAAATTGTGAAACAATAGTGAATTCAATAAACAAAAATATACGCATATATTGAATTAAAAAAAAAAAAAAATCATTGATATTCATTAAAGCCATGTCCAAACAATTCATAATATCAATAGATATCCAAAATATCATGAATGAATAAGCATCTCATATATGTTATGAGTCCAAACATGATCCAAAGTACTAAGTCATGACTCCTAACTAGTGACTACATAGAACTAGAAGCAACTACTTCTAAAAGTTTACAAACAACTGCATGCTAATTAGAAAAAATCAGTAACTAAGAGTCTAAGACTCTTAAGAGTGATAAATAGAAGCTATTCCTCCCACTCCTTCGCTTGCTTGACTCTCAAAGTTCTTCAAGTCATGTAGGCTTAAAAGAGGAGCCTCCTCTAATTGGATCCAATCTGTTACATTTGTAGTTTACAAATCTATCTCTTCAAGGTCTATTGGTGAATGATCCAAACCTATCATAATCATGAGACATTTAAATGTGAATTTAAGTTTGATTTTGAACTTTAAATTTTAAACTTTAAATTCCAAATCAGATTATGAAACCTTCAAATTCAAGCTCTCACCTAGTATTTTCTTGTTGCGAAGTTGTAGATTGTAATGGAAAAATACAAGGTCATTTAAGCACTTTTGTGTCAATTGGTTGCACTTCTTAGAATGTATTTTCTCAAACATGCTCCAGTTGCACTCACAACCTAAAGTACTACATGCTTGGTTTAAGATTCAAATGGAAAATCTCTTCAAATCTGGCATATCACTACAGAAGTTTTGCCACCAAATACCTAGCAAGTGGCAAGGGTTCATGAGTATACATACTAAATACTAAATAGTAAAAACTTAAAAAGACAAAAAAATTTAATAAAACATTTAACATGCAAAATAAAGTTTAAACAAATTTAATGAACTGATAAAGCCTTCAAGCCTCAAAGGGTACCTGGCAAAACCTTAGACCTTTCTCATATAACACTGGTATAGGAAAATAATTTAGGTGGTGCTCTATAATCCTATAGTTGGGAAAAGACATGAATTTGAAATTCTAGATCAGGGAAGCACCTTTCCATGCATGTCATAAGTCCTCTGTGAACCTCCCCATCCTCATTAAATTTGCTCTTATCATAAAAATACTATGGGCTTAATAAGTACCTAGCAGCATGTAAGCGGGAATTCGATTTCCTATCCCAATGTGCATCAATAATATCCCAAAGATGCATATACTTTGCCTCCTCATCCCCATATCTTCTTTTGATGGCCTCCTTTGCAAGATCCATCGCCTCATAAATGTAACCCATAGCTGGTTTATCACCATCAACCATCCAGAAAGTTCAATCTTTCAAATTTAAATTAATATGAAACATTAAAAATAAAAATAACCTTGAAATGAAATTTAGAACATGAAAAAGTTAAAAGACTTGAAGTACTTGAGAACTCTAACAAGGGACCCCATCAGAACAATATTCTCTTCTACATATTTCCAGAAATCGTCATTAAACACAAGTGCAACAACTTCAATGGCTTCAAGGGTCTTGGAATGTTTAGATGCCATCCACTCAGGTCCCAAGGAAATCCTCTACATATTTATCTTTTTCTCAACCACAAATTGCAAAGATATGAAATTTGTTGCAAATCTAGTCACTGCAGGTCGAACAATTTCTTTACCTTCAATGTATTTTATCATGGTGTTTAGGACAATACTATGGTTGTATAGGTATTTGGTTATGGATTTTTCCTTCTCCACAACCTCATGTATCCAATGAAGCTTACCAATGTCCTCAAGCATTAAATATATACAATGGGCAACAAAATAGGTCCAAAAAATAGGGGGGTGCCTAATCTCAAAAAGTCTACCAATAGCCATATAATTAGATGCATTGTCGATGACAGTTTGTACAACATGTTCTTCTTCCACTTCTTGAATGACTTCTTCCATCATTTCACAAATAAGTTGTGCATTACTAACCTTGTCTGAGGCATCCACTGATTTGAGAAACATTGTACTTACTGGACAAGATACAAGGAGATTTATTAAAGTTCTATTCCTCTGATCTGTCCATCCATCACTCATGATTGTGCACCCTATTTCTACCCCTGATGAACGAAACTCAGATAGCACAAGCATGGCATATTCAACACTTTATAATAGTAAATTTTTCCTAATGCTCTCTAATGAATGAGCTTTGAACCCTGGACCTGCAACATCAACTGCATCAATCATAGCTTGCCAATAAGGACTTATGGCACAGTGGAAAGGTATGTCAGAATAGTACCAAAAGTTAGCAATGGCCTTCCTTTCCTGACTATGGATATTTTGTTTCCAACTAGTGGTATCCAAGGTAGGTTAGTAACCGGGTTTTGTACGGGGAGAAGAAAAGGTGCTTATGTTTCCACCTCCAATGTTGAATGCAAGAGGATCCATTTGGCCTTGAGTTTGAATTGGACTTGGAGGCATGTGTGGGAAACTTGGGAACTGAATTGAGGATTCAACAGAGGGAGATGACAATGGGGTAGTGGAAGAAAAATTGTCAACTCCAAGAGTTCCTATTTTTTTATTTTTTCTTTTCTTTCTTTGCATTATGCTGACTCAACACACCAATGGCCAAGGTTGCTTAGTGTTTGACATTTTTGTCAACGTTTTTGCAGAGACCTATATCATGGCCAGGTATTTATGCAAGGTGGTACTTGAATCTATAAATGCCTCCACTATATTTCACTTTGCAAAATTTAAAAAGGATCTTAGGGTCTCCAAGAATCTTGTCACAATAATCCCAATCAAAGTCCTTCTCCCTCGTTATTGTTGTTGTTTTCAACTTGTGTTTAAATTGCGACTTCTATTTAGATTTGGAGTTGTGACTTCTATTTAGTTTGGCTCCTGTAAAATACAATAAAAAATTAAAATTAAAAATGTCATATATAACTTCGCAAAAAATAGGGTTGGTTTTAAAGGATATGAGGTTTTGTTAAGGATCAAAGAGGAGTCTGTCCAACAACACAAGCACATTTCAACCTAATATATCATTATGACCTTGAGACATAAGTAGGTATATATGAGGAAATGCTACCTAAAGGAAATATTATCAACATATATTGCATTGTAATCTTGAGTTTGCAAGTCCGTTTAGCATAAGACAATTGAACCAATACATCTATAACAGATTCTAGAAGAACAAAAATACCCAAAGTTGTAAATGCATGGTTAAAGCCTTTGAAGTCGACAAAATATCGACCAAGGAAGGAATGCTTGATGACTTGGTCGATGGTTGGTATGAAACCATTTCTTAGTGCATTTTTAAAATATATCTAAGCCCCATTTATAGGTTTGAAAAGTCATAACCAAAGGAATACGTCGAACATTCGATTACTGAATAGTGAAACTTGAAACATGCCGTTGAAAACGACATTGAAACTTCAATATAGTAATATACCTATTATTTAAGCCAAGTGCCAATGTACCTCGATTGTTGAATAGTGAAGCGGCTAAGCCTAAAGGTAACACACGTTGAAGGTGACACGCGACTGCCCGAGGGTCGATATGGAGTATGGATAGAGCACACATTGGCAACTGTCTGATATGCAGTCTAGACTTGGGCTCACCTTGACTGTTCCCCGATATTGGTTCTGGACTATGTAATAGTGAGTAGTGATTGATTATAGAAGGTCTCGATGTATGATTTTTAGGCCTGAGAAATGAGAAATAAATTTTGGAATGACTGACATTTAGCTTTTAGCAACACGACATACCTAAACTTAAGAAACTCATGCTCATCGAGTTAAGGATGAAAATCAAATAAATTGGAATCAATCGCAGGAATTTGCTTTAATCGGAAAGTCTCAAGTCAAACTTTCATTGACCATGAGTTAAACTTGGTCAAATTGAGTTTGACTCGCAAATATTTAGATCGGACCATTTCGAGAGTGAGAAAATTCTGATTCGTGATTAATCATGATTGATCAGCGAGTCCTGTTTCAAAGCTTGTAACTGAAATCTGAACTGAAAATAGGAGATCTTACCATTGAAACTAATTGTGAATTTTCTAAACTGAAATTGGCCCATCGGCATCATTTCTATTTGTAGCTAGGCGCATCAACGGAAGAGATTCATTTTAAATCAAGTTCATGGAGAAAATATTTTATGGAAGATGTTTCTTTTATGTCTAGGAATACATAGTAATATTTTTTATTAAATTTGAATAACAATAGTATCTACACTGTATCTCTCGTATCTCATTATTTTTATCTCCTATAACTCATACAGAAAGTGGGGTAATAGTGGACATGTAGCATCACGCTCCACTCCTTTTAATCCAAAGTTCTGCATCCAAACCTTTGTGTCACTTGCGCCGCAAAGCCTTCGCTGTAGAGTGTGGAGTTAACACCTACCTCTGCATGAAAAAATCTACACATACCTTTTGACATGGTTTTTTCACCTTTTCTCCATTCTTTGTTTAGAGTCTGGGAGAACAAGCTCCACATACTTTTTTTTCCATACCTCTATGTGAGTGTAACTTTGCACATTTTCTTTGCTTCAACCAATATCAAAAGCATTTGTGAGCTTATTTCAAGGCAAGAATACATGCTTAAATCATGGAAATTAGCAAAGTTTCTAAAGCAAAAAATAACCATGGAGTTATCCTTTTCCATTTCAAATATGTTAGGATTCTATTTAGAGTTTTTTAGAGATAATTATTAATTGGCCCTCTACTTACTTTTCCCTTTTCCTTAATATAAACTGCATCTCTTATTGCATTTCTAATCAAGATATTTACATCAAATACTAGACCAAAGGGCCAAGGAAATTTCATAAATGCTTCCTTGTCCAGTAGAAGAATAAATGGTCAACATGTCAGCTTGGCTCCAATTTCTTGGGTATTTAAAATTGTTTTGAGAGATGACTATGCTTGTTTGAATCTAGAACTATGTTTAAGCTTTGAAAATGGATTTTCCTCCAAATTTATCTTTGAAAGGTCCTTATTAAAGGCTTCTCTATATCTCCTCCACTAGAATGAATTACTTGTATGTTGAAAAGTATAGCACAACTCCCTTCTGGAAAGCCTGATCATCCCATTGCCACCAAGAGCTCCTCCTCTTCCCCAAATTGGACACAAAACAACATTGAGTACTTAATTATGATCCAACTTGAGAAATTTTGATTCACACTGCAACTCAAGAGCTATTAAATTTAGAGTGCGCTAATATGATTTGTCATTCTTTCATTGAATAAGTATATTGTTTTTGAATTTGTCATTTGCGCTTGTAGTATGTGGTACAGACCTAACCTGAAAGGGTTTTTATTCTTGGACTCTGACAATGCTAGTAAGATTTAGGCCTTTTGTAGTATTTGTACCCCATGATCATTTTTGCAAGATGTATGTCATATGTTGAAAGAAATAAACATTTAGTTATTACCTCCTAAACTAAAGCACTGTTTCTTTTATTAGGTTTCATGTAACGTCCTCTACAAATTTAGGACGAATGGGATGTAATATCCTATCCATCCCCATAGACTATTGTCCTCCATAAAGGGGAAAAAACCCCAAAATACCCATTGTTGCGAAATTTTTGGGGAAACTGGCTTTAAAAAACCCAAATTTGGGGTTTGGAGTAAGGTTTACTCAATCACTTAAGAATATGAAACCCCTCTAGAAAATCTATAAATAAAGAAGGATTGAATTCATTTTGGATCACCAAGTGTGGATTAATTCATTTGTTCTTGAGCATTAGGTCTGATAGCTTTCGACCCCTTCTATCTCTTGTCAATTTATGTGGTGAAATATTCCACCCTACTTGACATTCCCTTATTATCTCTTTGTTTGAGCACAAGGGTTTTTGGCTGGTCAGCAAATTCTATTGGATATTAGTCTCTTGTCTTTTTCTAGCCACAAGATTTCTGTTAAAGGTGAATGAATTTGGAGGATAGTGCATGATAGCTTAGTTCTATTTGGCATACACCTCTCTTGAAGGAAGCAACAAAGTTTCTGAGTCCTTGATATCTTGTTCTGGGCAAAGCACTTACCTTAGGTAGTGGATTCGTTTCTGGTACTTGGAGTAGCGAAACTCTTTGCTTTATTTAGTTTTTGCATGCACAGTTGAAACGAGCACTTCCCTAGTTATTAATTCTCAGCCTTAGCTAAGGAAGCATGTTTACATATCTCATATCATATTCACTAGCGGTAGAATTTAATTGTCTTATTTATCCATGCAAGGAAGGTGCATTAGGATTAGGAGTTAAGAAAGTTGAGACATTGTTGTACATGTTTCCATATTCATTGTACCTTCTAGACTAAAGGAAAAGTGAATAGTAGTGTTTGAAATTTTTAGTTATTTCTTGTTTCAAAGAGTAATAAATAGTGATGTGATTTGAGTTTCAAATCTATGTACTTACTGTTACTTTCTTCAGTGGCATGTGCTTCCTTGTTCAGAACAAGGGGTTTTTCTGCAGTATCTAGCCTCCAAATCTTCTTCAATGCAAACTAAATACCAAATCATGCCCTCGTACTCCAAATCATCTAAGGCATCACCCTAGAGAAGTTCCAAAGTAGACCAATGAGCTTTTATAGGCCAACTCCAACCCCATGTCACTATACAAGTGTTGACATCTCTGCTACAAAAATTATTCTGAAGTGTTGCATCCTACACCAATTCCTAAGATGGATGCCCAAAGGGGTTCTAGAATGAGGCTCAACCTTCATTACCACATTTAAGACTTTTCAAAGGGACCAATCCCTTTAAACCATACCAATTTTTACACTTTCACAATTTGGCCATGTTCCTATCAATTTATATTTTGTATTGAAAAGTTAGTCCTATTTTACATGTTTATTAAATTTAGGAACAATTATAGGTCAGCTCCAGCAAAATGTCAACAAATTTGTGGGTTAGGTTGGCATTTCTCCAAATACTATCACAAATGTATATATAATCACACATTTTCCTTTTTAGATCTTGAATAGTTGAACAAAAAGGTTCGCTGCCTGTGTAATTTTGTCCCATACCTCCACATCAACACTCATAGATAACAATATTCTTAATTCTTCATCTGTGTCCATGGTAAGGTCCCTTTTGGTTGCTATTTTTGATGGAGCATGTTAGGTCCCTATAATACTAGTGATGCCCCCATTAATATTGTAGTTGTATCCCTTATTAATATTTTTGTGCCCCTATTGTCCCCATATTGTTATTACTGTGCCCCATAGAATCTCTCTATTGTTATTTTTGTTCCTTTATATTATTATTGTTAGGTCGGTTTGGTTATATTGTGACCCCTTAGACTCCTATATATAGAAAGGAGGTTTTTTCATTTGAATCATCCAAGAATTACTCATTTGTGTAATGTAAAGGAGGTTGCCCCCTCGAAGAGGCTGAATTCTAAGGCGTTCAACTATCTTTTCTATCTTTTTGTGAGCTAGTTTCATAACATTTGGTATCAGAGCTTTGGATCCTAGGGGTTCGCTACTCCAAATAGGTCATCGTGGCATTTTCGCTATAAATTTTTTTCTACGACGTTTCAGAAGTGAAAAAAAACCCATTTGAGACGAAATTACAGTGAACCTCGAGTCCAAATTTCATAGCTTTTCGCGCTATAGTTGCAGAGATATGATCTGAGGAATTTGGTCTTTTTGCAGACTCCTGAATTACATTCCAAACAGGTGACCTAGGGAAAATCGTCATAACTTTCTTTCTGAGCATCGGATTGAAATTTTGTAAGAAGGTACAAAAAGAGGATGGAGTATAGTTTCTTGTATATATTTTTCAGAGCTAAAGGTTGAAACAGTGACACGTGGCACTTCATACAAGTTCACTCTTCTGGAAAGGTCTATAATTAGGTCATCTTGGGAGATTGTGCATAAATCTTCCTTGGAGAATCCAATTTGGATCAGACTGGTGGCATTGGAAAGAGACGCAGAGGGCTACTACAAGTCACAATTTCAGAACTAGATGATCTGAAATTACAGAGATACGTCAGATTCAATATCAAGCTCCTACAAAGTGAAAAAAGGTGTGTAGTTTTTTTTTTTTTTTTTTGCATAATCTTGGTTTGAAAAATTAGTTTGAAGGAATTCAAAGGGCGTAGTAGAGCATTATTATCGGTAACTGATGCCCCGAGGAAAGAAAATGCAAACACCTAGTAAGCAACCTGAAAGCTCTAGCAGGACTCATGAAGAAGAGGAAGAAATGCTACATGATATATCAAAATTACAAGACCAAGTGCAACACGTGTCACTTGCACAAAAGCTAACAGAAGCTAAGATAAATGGCATAGAATCTAAGATAAAGGGCGTGGAAGCTAAGATGGACGATTTGAAGATAGATTTGAAGACAAATTTGAAGAGAGACATGGCAGAATTGAAGACAGATTTGACAAATTTTCTACAAGAAATACTTACTAATGGTGAAAAGGTAGTAAAGGAAACTCATGATGCAAACAAAAGAAATGTTAATCACGATTTCATAGACTCTAATGTTGGATCGAAGACCCACCATATTCCAAAAATCGATATGAGGAAGTTTGATGGCAAGGATCGCGCAACATGGATATTACAGATGGAGCAATTTTTCGATCTCAATAATGTGCAAAACACACAAAAGGTACGTATTGCAACTTTATATTTGGAACCAAATCAGTTTGTATGGTATCAATGGCTCTGCTCTCATAAACAAATTATCTCTTGGGCAATTGTTATGGAAGAATTGATAGCACATTATGAGGATACAAAAAGCAACACTTTTTTTAGCCAATTGATAAGTCCCAAACAAAAGGGTTCAATAATGGAGCACATTGAGGAGTTCCAAAAATTGAACATAAGGGTAAAAGATATTCCAGAGGAGCATAGGATTGATGTGTTCATAGGGGCTTTAAAGGATAATATCCAACATGATGTTCGCCTTTGGGACCTTGATTCATTAGAGAAGGCATTCAGGTTAGCAAGAAAAATGGAAAGCAAAATAATGGCAACCAGGAAGCATACCACTCACAACTATAAATATGGAAGTGTTGTTGCCCCTAGTCTTCCACAACCATAAGGTTGACACCACAACAATTGGAAGAAAAAAGAGCAAAAGGGCTTTGTTACAGTTGTGATAGCAAATACATTAAAGGTCATAAGTGTGCTGAGAAGAAATTATTCTACATAGATTGTGAAGAGGAAGAAGAAAAGGAGCAAGAAAGGTCAAAAGAAGAGGATATACTCCAGGAACAAGGCCTAGATAAAGAAGAAATGAATCCGACCATATCTTGTAATGCATTGGCTGGAATTACCACTCCTCAAACCATCAAGATAGAAGGACAAATCAAGAAGAAAAAGGTAATAGTGTTGATTGATTCAAGAAGCACCCATAATTTTATTCATTGTAAGTTAGCAAAAGAATTGAATTGCTTCCTATATCCAGCACCAGAGTGTCAAGTGATGATTGCAAATGGAGGAACAATAAATTGCTCTGGAAAGTGCCATAATATCAAGCTATCCATGGGAGAATATGTATTGACTAGCCAAATGTTTTCCATTCCAATGGGATGTGTTGATGTTGTACTGGGAGTCCAATGGCTACAATCCTTGGGTACAATAGCTTTTAATTTTCAAGAAATTTTCATGAAATTTTCTATGGAAGGAAAGGAAGTTGAATTAAGGGGTATTACAGGGAAACCAAGAAAGATAATAAGCTCTAACGGTATGATAAAGCTTCTAAAGAACAAAGAGGTGTAATTGTAAAATTATGTTCACTAGATGTTTCCAAATTGAAATCATCTATTTATCCAGATCTACAAAAAGTCTTGGACAATCATTCCAAGGTATTTAAGACTCACAAAGGTCTCCCACCTATTCGTGATCATGATCATGCTATTCATCTGATTCTAGGAAGTGTTCCTCCAAACATCAGACCGTACAGATATTCCTATGCCCAAAAGAGTGAAATTGAACGTATGGTTGTAAAAATGTTAGAGGTTGGTATAATTCAACCTAATCAAAGTTCTTTTTTTGCTCCACTAGTATTGGTGCACACGAAGGATGGATTATGGCGTATGTGTCTGGATTATAGGCAGTTCAACAAGCTCACTATTAAAAATAGGTTTCCCATTCCTGTCATTGATGAATTACTGGATGAATTGCATGGATCAATTTACTTCACCAAGTTGGATCTTCGTTCAGGATATCATCAAATCAGAATGAAGACTGAAGACATTCTGAAAACATCATTTAGAACTCATGAGGGTCATTATGAATTTTTGTCATGCCTTTTGGCCTTACCAATGCACCCTCAACATTTCAAGGTTTGATGAATTCAATTTTCAAACCATTCCTTAGAAAATTTGTGTTAGTATCTTTGATGATATACTAATCTACAGCAAGTCTTGGAAGGATCATGTTGAACATGTTGATAGGGTGCTACAACTATTGGAGGAAAACAATTATATGCAAAAAGATCCAAATGTTTCTTTGGAGTACAAGAGGTGGAATATCTGGGTCATATTGTATCTCATGAAGGAGTTAAGGTAGACCCTAGCAAAATTAAAGCCATTAAGGAATGGAGAATCCCAACATCCATAAAGCATCTGCGAGGATTTCTCGGGTTGACAGGGTATTATCGCAAGTTTGTTGAGAATTATGGGAGAATAGCAACACCTCTA
>APFE031551486.1:0-111830 GCA_000404065.3 Pinus taeda | reverse complement strand
CAGAAATGGACTTTACTTAAAGAGGTATTATGCTTAAGCACGGGGTATGGAGAATCGTTAGTTAGGTTAGGATTTTTCTTTCTAGTTAGGTCTTCTTTCTAGCTTGAGTGTTTATTAGTCTAGACAGTGTGCTTAGCTTAGAGAGTGTGTTTTTTCGTCATTATTCTGGGTTATCTTGGTTTTACTCTTGATATTTCAGATGTCGATTGCCTCTCCAAACGTACATTGGATTTGCTGATGGTGCTTGTCGTAGTACACGGAATATCTCTTCCGCAGCTTGGGTTATCTATTCGCCCTCTGACGAGTTGGTTTCTATGCATGGGGTAAGCCTCGGTCAAACAACAAACAACATTGCAGAATACAGTGCAGTGATTGAGTTATTGTCTGAATCTATTTCATTCGGGATTCGACGTTTGATTGGAGGTTAGATTCGGAACTCGTTGTATTACAGCTTAATAGATTTTATGCCATTAGAAATCCTGTGTTATTAAGATTGTTTTTGAGAGTGCGTCTCTTGGAACGTGAGTTTGATTACATTGAATATCAGCATATTCCAAGGTCTCTAAATACATTAGCAGATGCAATTGCTTCTCGAGTATTAGAAAGACATTTGAGATAATTGTAAATTTAACAAACATTTCATCATACATGTGAACAAGATAAGCCGGTAAAATGATATATATATAGATAAGTGTGTCAAAAAATATACATCGTCCTCGATCATAGGTTGAAAAACACCTTATGATCGGCAAAAATGATAAGTACAAAAAACCAAAATTTCATATGTGTCTACAAAGCAACCATCCAATCACTAGTGGTGCTCTCTGTATGATACCACCGCACGCGCTACTCTACATAAGAACCTCCTAAAAGGTCCTGGGACCGCTACTACATAGCGTTGAAGTCTGATCGGAATATCATCGATGGTCATCTCCGGTATATCTGCCATCAGACGCTCTAGATCCTGCTCCAACTCAGCTAGCGTCTCTACAGAAGCATCCTGTGGGGCCGGTAGCAGTGCAACTAGGTGTCTCCTCTCATAAGGCCGGAGATTGGCTGGGCGTCGTGGGCCTACATCTGCATTTTGAAAATTTTACTATCAGTTTTGAATCGATGTCTAAAAAACAAAAATATAGATAATTTAAAAGCAATCGTGAAAAGTGAATATACCTTTTTCATCCCATTGTTCTCCCTGTGGAAGAACCATGTCCGGATCACCTCGAAAATCCATTCCGGCATAAGGAAAATCCTAAATAGAAAAGATTTGGCTCTCTAGCCAATGAAAGTAACCTGCTGGAAATCGGACGACTTCCTCTCCCTCATCAGGATGCCGGGCCATAACCGCAACCCATCGCATCAGCTTCGGCTCCCGAGGTGCCCCAACTCCAACTGTGAGTTGTTGTGGGATCAACATAGGAACCCTCTCTAAGGCAAAGCTCACAACCAAAGACCCATATCCAAAAGTCTTTGATTGTCCGTTCTTTGCCCTGGTCAACTGGCCCTTCATATTGGCTAGTACAGCTTCGCACCAGTTGAAAACGGTGCCTCTGAAGCAATCTACTGCCATCCACATCTGGGATCCAGTGGCTAAGTGTAAAGCGGCTGCGCTGCAGAGTCTGGTAACTGTGAATGCTATCACCATAAGTTCAGGCAAGGATATGAATTTGATTTCAATCCCCTTCTCCTGGTTTTGGTTGTTACACCACTCTAGCCGGAGGCTAGCAAGGGATTGGCCACCCGGCCTAGTCCCGAATAGAGAAAGGTGTTCGCCTCTGTTGGGAAAACCAGTGAGAAAATATATATCGGAAGCCTCTATCTCGAGCTGGTGGCCTTCGATGTAGAAACATTGATCCTGAACATGCCATCTCTCGACCAGCCACTCTAAAAATGGCACCTGGGCCCTCATGCCAGGTATGACCCAGTATTTGTATAAGCCGCATGCTCGTAAAGCATAAATCGTAGGTTGGTGATTCAATGTGGCCAAATCAACATCTTCGTGCTCTCTTTCACGCCAATCCAGCATGGTGGGAAATCTACACACCAAAGAATGAGCTTTAGAAATCATAAAATCAAAAATTGATGGTTGAATTTGAGAATTGGGGTTTGGGAGTGTGCTTTACATGGGGTACGCACCCCGCCTTCAGAAACAAAGCGTGGGTACGCACCTGGTCTGAAGGTAGGTTGCGTACCTCGACCTTTTTTCCTTTGGAGAAAAAGTCGGGGTACGCAGGTTACCCATGGGACACCTGCGTACCTCGAGGAGCGCATTCCAAAACCCTAAAGCCCCCAAAAGATGAAATAAAAGCTAAAATCAAAATTCTAAACGGATGAAATTGAAGAGGAGGATGTTGTAGAATACCTGGAGGTGATGGCGCTCGATTCCGACGGTCTGATTTTCCGCAATGTCCACGGGAAGTTTCTTGCCAAAAGCTCTTTTTTCTACCTCAACAGTAAAATGGTAAAAATGACATGGTAAAAGGTCTTTTTATAGTTTTTTGGATAAATAAATGTTATGTTTGTTTATTTTTCACCATGGAAGTTTATTTTTCAATGTATTTTTGCCTATCTTAAACAGGTATGAGTAATGTGTCGTTTTTGTGTAGGACAAAGGATTTTCAGGGAAACTTGTCATTTTTCACGAACTAAACATCATAGTCATCTTTTAAGCCCTTTTTTGAATCCTAAAATATGAAAAGATTGTCGAGCGTTTCTTTTACACTCGTTAAAATGGAATTAAAAGATGTTCCCCTTATAGCCCTTTTCTGACCGTAAAAACAGGAAAAGATTGCCGAATTTTTGTCGTTTCAAATTCGATACTGGAAATAAAACAACGTGTCCTTGATCGATTTTTACTTTTCAGGTCAAAGACACTAATCATGAAAGTACTGCTTGGTCACAAGATCAAGTGGTTCTCCTAGGTATTATTTTATACTTTTTCGGGCTTAGGAGACACAAATTTACGAAAAAGTCCAATCTGGAGTCTTCTTAAGTTTTTTAGACTCTCTAAAATTGAAAAACGCCGAGTTTCTCCTATACTGGAGTCGTTAAAATTTCACAGTAATGGACCTGTTCTACTACAAACAGGAACGGACCACTCCTTCTTAGGGTTCGAATCAAAAACTAAGTTGGACTCATTCGAAGGATAGGCTTATAATCAAGCATATGTTATCCTCCTCAAGCTTGTAAAAAATAAAGAGGTACTTGTCAGAAATGGTGGGGGAAAAGAGAGAAAAATGAGCCTATTTGATATCCTTTTGTCTCAGAAAAACCTTACTACCATTCTTGAACGCGACACTTTTTAGTCACCTGGGTTGGGAAATCCTTTGCCTCACAGTTGATCAAACCTCATTGACATTCTTCAGCCAGGTTTCGGGGATTAACTTTGAGTCATTCGTCACCAAGCCATCTGTTGTGTCGTTATGTGTTCAAGAGGTCCGTAAACAAAACATTCAACTGCAAAATACCTATCATCCATTTTATCATCCTTGAGTCAGTACTTACAACAACATTTCTTCAATTTGAACTATGATTTCGTGTTGTGGGCTTGCCTGCGACGGGTCGCTTTCTATCGACATCAGCGCATTATCTAGAGAGTTGACTTAGAAATCGTCAGTACCTTGAAGTCTGCATGCATCAATGGCAGGTTTCTCGCCTTCGACGTTAGTTTTCATCATTGACTTGCAATCGAAGGATTCCATGAAATGTTCGACATCGACTCATTCATTCATATCTCATGGATTGTACTGGGTACTTTGAGAACCATTGACATCACTGGTGGTCTCTCTCACACTTGTTAACAGTTTACATCATCGACTGGTAATCAAGTGGTTTCTACCATGTTCGACATCAACTCATTTATTCGCATGGCTAGAATCGTATCATTTCGGGAAATAGAAATGAAGACCCTGGATCTAGTTTCCACCATCCAGGCTGCGAGGAGTTTTGTATTCATTATATAGTAGACCAACTATAAATAGATGGCTGCGTCCATACTGTGTCTACATGAGTCTATGATTATGATGTACTATGAAATCATTCCTGTATCAGAGTAGTTAGTCTATTAGTTAAAGTTTTGATCTGAGTATGGGAATGCCTACCTCAGCGATGATATAATCTTATACATGTATTTTGTGTTGAAAATTGCATGTTCTAACCAGGCTCTCCACAAGATGATCCTTGAAATGATAAAGTACTTCACCCTTCCTTATGATATAACACCCTTATCTATTACAGGCTTCGTACTTTAGGGGGAATCTGTTACACTGAAATTTGTCACCATGACTATCTGCAGTTAATATGGCTCCATCAATAGTCATATTATCCTCCTTGTCAAGCCTTGTACCTCTGCTCTCCATGTCAAACTTCAAAAAAGCGAGAAAGTCATTAAAAATCATGTTTATCTCTGGGTACGCAGGTTCTCTCTACCTTGCCTGCGTGTACGCATCCCAAGCTCATTGTACTTGCATACTTGTACGCTCTGTAAGTCAAGGGATGGGTGCGTACTCCTGTAAAGGTTAAAAGGCACGAGTTTCATCTTAAAAAAGTTACTTGTGGTCACTTCTAGGGCTTTCTAGAAGAGTGTTTGACGTGTATTGAGCGCCTCCAGATGGTTCATGCATCCCTATGATAGAGGAACTTATCCCATCAAGAGAGGAGCTACCCCATCCAAAAGAGGGAGTATCCCATTGATGTTGGACCTGAATAACTTCCTTTAGAACACTATAAATACAGGCCTTGGGCTAGAGGAGGAGAGGTTGAAAGCTGAACATTCCAAAGGGTAGATGCTGCTGGAATTAGGACTTCCATTGTAAGCTTGTGAGGAGAGATTACCATCCTTTCTTGTTTTCATTTGGAAGTGGGTGAGCTTGTCAAAGTAGAGGAAAACTCTTGCTGGACCCTGGGAGGAACTTGCACAACACCAAGGCTCAGGTTGTAATGGTTTCTTTTTTTGTTTCCTTAATACAAATAAGTCCATTCTTCTCAATGATTTGTTGTTAATGAATTGTTTCATATACTCCTTGGTCTATATGTTGAATATGTTTTGTTTTATGGAATATTCAGGTGTTATGTAATCGTTTGATTGTTATGTATGCAGGTTTCGAAGTGAAGGAGGAGCTCATCTAGATCGACGAGGCTAGACTACTACAACAGTGTTGGACTTGAGGTAGGATCGAAAAACACTTGGTTTCTCATAGAATAATGTATGTTTAGAGAAGGATTGCTCTTAATTGTCTTGTTTGTCACTAGAGAGTCTTAGACTCCTGGGGAGGTTAGTTTTGTCAGCAAAAATAACTCTTTCCGCATGACAGTTGGGCTAACCCCTTGGGCTCAATAAATCATAATCAACTACACTATTTTCCATATTAACATATTGATCCTATTTAACATTTTGTTAGAGTAACCATAACAATCCACACATATTCCTATTTTTACATTAGGTTGGGCTAACCCCTTGGGCTCAATAAATCATAGTCAACTACATTATTTTCTATATTAACATATTGATCCTATTTAACATTTTGTTAGAGTAATCATAACAATCCACACCTGTTCCTATTTTTATTTTGGTTTTTAATTCCTTCTTTGGTGTAGTGACAACTTTATATGACTGTATAGATGTTTGTTTTTGTCAAAGTATATGTTGAAAAGTAGATGCTCTCTTACATTCTACCTTGTCTGTTGTGTATTGATGGAGTTCAGTTTCATTAGTTGTGACCAAAGAACTGTGTCAGGCATGTATACAAGGATTCTTGTATCACTATTTATAAACTAAACATTGTCCTTAAACAAGCAAAGTAGATCCTTAATGCTACATGTTTGTATCTCAGGGAACTTCCAATCCTAATAAATGAGGTGAAATTTAAGTGTTTCCAAAATCCAAACCTTAGGTTTTGTGAATACACTCATATATGCTCCTGGAAAAGTGAAGTGAAATTTAATTATTTTCAAATCTTAAGTTCTGTGAATTCACTCATATTTGGTGCTGGAATCTTTTGAGCAAATGGGAAGAATTTCTTTTAGTTGCATTCAAATTTTCCAAAAATAATACTAAATTTCTCCCTGACTAAAATTCTCCTTGAAATGGCTTTCAGATTGAAAATTTTGTTAATATTTTGAGGGAAACAAACCAAAATACTTTTTCTAGATTAGAGTTTTATAACACTAGGTACTAAAATAGTCTTCAATTTTCTGCTGCAAATGTCTGATAGTGTCTTCCCAAAAACTGATCAGAAAATTAGGTAGATGCGTGGACTAAATAATTTTTAATGAATAATCACTTAACATAAATGATATATTAGGTTGAATAAATATATAACTTAGAAGCATGAAATGAAGAAGAAATCTCAACAAAATTGACATATTCTTAGTTTAGTTGAATGAGGCCAGGAATAACTTTGACTAGAGGCTGTTGTAAATGACATAATTTTGTTCTGGTTGGATAGATTTAGAACTAAAAATCAGCAGTTTTGTTGTTTGCATAACTTTGGAAGATTTTTGTATCTCAACTCTCAACCTTATTGGATAGTATGATTTATGCTTTGCAATGTTCAGATGTGCTGTGATACCACTTGCTAGTAACCTAAACACTTTGGATGAAAATTTAGTTGTGAATTTTACTTGCAAAAGATATAAGTGAAAATATAGATTAATTGTCCCTTGTGTAGAATTTCCTTGAAATTCTACTACTGATTGAATGAATAAATCTGAAACTAATTGTTGCATGAAGACAAAAAATATCTCTACTAATTTGTAATGGAATAGAACATAAATAAAACACAGTCACACTATAGCAAAAAAAGAAAAATTATCTAGGAAACCCAACTGGGAAAACCCTATGCTAGCTGTAGAAATTTAAAATACTATCCATATTAGACTTTGAGACACCTTCTTCAATACCAGGTTCATCGATGCTTATTTCTTTCCATATTCATTTTCATAAGCATTAGGGTTGTTGTCCGTCAAATCAAAGTAGCTAGAAAGTCTCTTTGATTTTAGAAAGCAGATCAGGATCAACTTCATCCAAGAATCCCCTAGAAGGCTCATCAGTAGCAAGAAGAAAGGTCTTTTTTTATTTTATTTCATCACATGCATCCATCATAATCACTGATTTGTCTTCATTTCTTTCACATTCATTTTCAATCTTAGATGCAAAAGGTAATTTAGTATGATGTAATCCTTAGGTAACCAACCTCAGACATATTGTTCGTTAATTTATGTTGTTTGAATTTTATTGAGTTTGAGATTTATCATGAAACTACAAGAAGCGTACTAGAATGGGTGAGTTGATTATCTTGATAACAATGTTATGGTTTGATCTATTCCTTGAAAAGAACTTATAGTTGATGGTCAAAATTTCATATTCCTTTTATTTTTTTATCTTCACATATAACAAATATCTTTATGTTATAACCTCTAGCTAGATATATACAGTAACTGCCACTCAAAAGTTGGATGCCATCATTTTGGAGCTTTAGCTTACTCAACTTAACCTTGTTTGAGTTGAAAATGTCATTAGATCTCATTATATCGTCTATTGCAGAGCATGAATCCAATTTACCTTTGTTTCAGATAAAAATGTAATTAGATCTTGCCATATCATCTTTTTTAGAGTGAATCCAATTTCTCATAGTCCATTTGCTTGAGGTATAACAAAGCTACTTTAATTCATTAAACTTACTTTTCATATTCTATTTGCTGATTATGATTTTGTAGGCCACATTTGCATTGGAAAAGGGGCATATTTAATGAAGTGTGGAAGGAGAGGGAAGCTTCAGTTATGTCCTTTCAAAATTTCTAAGGTATGTAATAAAATTTAAAAAAAAATTCTCCATAGAATGTCGTGCTTTAACTTTTTCTTTTGATAATGGATTATTTATGTGATCTCCCCTCTCTTACACACAACTAGAGTCTAGATATACATGTTTTTTTGGGATATGTGTACAATGGATAGATTTACACTAACCATTTATCTATAAATTTACACTGTAGAAGATCAAGAATTTATAGTTGAATATTTCCTTGCCACTAAATGAGAGTTGAAGAGTCAGACTCCTATTTTTAGGCATATACCTCACTTATAAATCAATTTATTGGTGACTTTGTATAGACCTTCCATGGGAGGGAAAAGAGTGATCACTACCATTGCTTAATCTTTCTGCAGACCAAGTAAAGATTCCAAATGTGTATAAATTAGTGGCTCCTTGGAGAATCCCAAGGGTTACGCTATTGTAGCAACAAGAAATTCGTTTATTTTTAGTTCTTCATTAGTGCATTGATAGTATATTGTTTATTCCATACAATACCTCAACAGTGTATGATCAAATTACAGTTAAGCCTGTCATAATATTTTGACTTACCCTCTTTTAGAGGGAAACTAGAGTGTGTGTCAAGCTTGCACATCACAATTGTATCATGCAAAGTTTACCTGGGACAAGTTTTGTGGATCTAAGTAGCAAGATACCTATTGGCATTCAAGAGGCAACAATACTACAAAGTGGGAAAGAGGTTTCAAGTTAACCTGGATTTCACGCTATGATTGGAGTCAGTTTTTTGGCAAGATGATGGATACCCCAACTTCTTTTTTATGTCTGAGTGCAAGGTTGAATCCTTCGACATATTCCTCGCTCAATTTTCATTAAGTGATGGGTTTTCTCAGAAGTGTTGCACACCTATAAACTTTACTAGAGTTGTTCTTGATTCTTTGGAGGTGGTTAGCTTTTCAAAGCACACACGTACAAGAAGAGGAGAAATAATATGCCCGGCTAATTTGAAGTTATCTACCTGTGAATAGGGTGTTCCCATTCATAAACTTGATGACTCACTCTACTTATTTCTAGTGAACAACTTTGGGACTTGCCATGAATCATGAGACAATTCCAACCCCATAACTATAAATTTCTTATTTAAATCTATACCCAATAGATTAGAATCTGCACAAGGAGAACTCCATTCTTGTTTCAAAAGAGCCTACAATCAACTTGTACCATGCTATTTAATTTTTTATGTATTTATTCGCATCCTTTGTCTGTGACATAGAGATGCAACAAGCTACCTTGCATTTTCTATACTAACACTCTTAAAAAATAATAAAGTATGCCCAAATCTATCATTTCAAATGATCTATGTAGCTCACCTTTTGGTTTTTCAATTATCAAAGTTGTTACCTATATTGATGAGAACTTCTACAACCGATACCACAGTGACAATACATGTTATAGTTTTATCTGTGTTTCTCTGAAGGTGTTTCTCCTTCAGTAGAGCAACAATACATTGTAGTTTCCATTTAGGGGAGAAGTGTACCCAGTAGCAACCTTGGCCTGTGTGCAGATGGGTTGAATGCACATTAGACTCTATCTGTTGTTTTGAAGGTGTTTCTCCTTCAAAAATACTTCATCTTAGTAGATACTTTCGGTCTTCACCTTTAGCAGATGCATGCAGCCTTGGGATACATTTTGTATATTATAGTTTTCCTATGAGGTTGTAGCAGCGATGAAAGAAGTGCGCATCGATTTTAGGAATATTTAGTATGCTTTTATAGTTTGACTTAGATGCTCACTTTTCTTAATTTAGGTGTTTTTCTTAGTTTTGTTTTATGCCTAGATTTATTTTTAAGAAAAGTGCATAATAGAGAAGGGTTCTATATTTTGAGCGAGGGACACACTTCTAGGTAGGAGGTACTCTATTATAGGAAGCTTTTGCCATGCAAGTTAGGTGCGTTATCCAAGAATCCCAAGAGGCACTATTGTAGAAATAAGAAATTCATTTATTTTGAGTTCTTCATTAGTGCATTGATAGTATATTGTTTATTCCATGCAATACCTCAATATTGTACACAATTATATTTAGTATGCTTTTATAGTTTGACTTAGATGCTCACTTTTCTTAATTTAGGTGTTTTTCTTAGTTTTGTTTTATGCACATATTTATCTTTAAGAAAAGTGCACAGTAGAGAAGGGTTTTATATTTTGAGCAAGGGACACACTTCTAAGTAGGAGGTACTCTATTCTAGGAAGCTTTTTCCATGTAGGTTAGGTGCTTTATCCGAGAATCCCAAGAGGCGCTATTGTAACAATAAGAAATTCATTTATTTTGAGTTCTTCAGTAGTGCATTGATAGTATATTGTTTATTCGATGCAATACCTCAATATTGTATGATCAAATTACAGTTAAGATTGTCATATTATTTTGACTTACCCTCTTTTAGAGGGAAACTAGAGTGTGTGTCAATCTTGCATGTCACAATTGTATCATGCAGAATTTACCTGGCATGAGTTTTGTGGATCTAAGCAGCCAAATACTTGTTGGAATTCAAGAGGGAAAAATACTACAAAGTGGGAAAGAGGTTTCGCAGTTAACCTGCCTTTCACATTATGGTTGGAGTCGGTTTGTTGGTAAGATGTTGGATACCCCAACTTCCTTTTTATCACTGAGTGCAATATTGAATCCTTCGACATATTCCTCGATCAATTGGCATTAAGCAATGGGTTTTCTCAGAAGTGCTTCACATCTATAAACTTTACCATAGTTGTTATTGAGTCTTTGGATGTGGTTATCTTTTCAAAGCACACACGTACAATAAGACGAGAAATAATATGCCTGACTAATTTCAAGTTATCTTCCTATGAATAGGGTGTTCCCTTCCATAAACATGACGACTCACCCTACTTCTTTCTAGTGAACAAATTTGGGACTTTTCACGAATTGTGAGACAATTTAAACCCCATAACTATCAGTTTCTTATTTAAAGTTATACCCACTAGATTAGAACCTGCACAAGGAGAATTCCATTCCTGTTTCAAAATAACCCGCAATCAACTTATACCATGCTATTTAATATTTTATGTATTTCTTCGCATCTTTGGCCTGTGACATAAAGAAGTAACAAGTTACCTTTCTTTTTCTACACTAACACTCCTAAACAATAATAAAGTATATCCAAATCTGTCATTTCAAATGATCTATGCATCTCACCTTTTGGATTTTTAATTATCGATGTTGTTACCTATATTGATGAGATCATCGAAAACCGAGGCCACAGTGACAATATCTATTAGAGTTTTATTCGTGTTGCACTGAAGGTGTTTCTCCTTCAGCAACACTACAATACATTGTAGTTTCCATTCAACAGAGAAGTGTACCCAGTAGCAGCCTTGGTCTGTGTGCAAATGGGTTGAATTCACAATAGAATTTATCTATTGTTTTGAATGTGTTTCTCCTTCAATAGTACTTCATCTCAGCATATCCTTTCAATCTACACCTTCAACAAATGCATACAGCCTTGGGGTGCATGCTATAGATTCCAGTTTTGCTGTGAGGGTATAATAACGATGAAAGAATCAAATCAATTTTAGGCATCTTATTGTTGTTGTATGAAAGCATGCTTCTCTAGTGTTTTCCAAACTGATATAGAGCCATATTTATTATACTTTTATAGTGTGACTTAGATGCTCACTTTTCTTAATTTAGGTGTTTTTCTTAGTATTATTTTATGCAGAGATTTATCTTTAAGAAAAGTGCACAGTAGAGAAGGGTTTTATATTTTGAGTAGTGGACACTCTTCTAGGTAGGAGGTGGTCTATTCTAGGGAGCTTATGTCATGCATGTTAAGTGCTTTATCCTAGACAGAATTCCAAGTCCTTGCCTCCTTGACAAAGTCCCTGCCAGACAAGACACCGGTGGATAGAGTTCCAAGTCCCTAAATTTTCCAAAAACCCACCTAACTCTAGCTATCTAGCCTAAAATCCTTTACATTCCAGTCATCTCTTAGCTGTGATTTCAAAGAGAGAGCCCTCTCTATTTTGGTAGGGCTAGCTACCAAACTAAAAGCTTGGTCTGTGGTTACTTTCGTCGATCTCTTCATCAACCTGAGACATTATGGAGGATAACAGAGGGCATGACAACTAGGGAGTGCCAAGGTGTTCTAGTGAATGTAAGGTTCCCATGTCATGGAAAAATGCAATGCTAGTTGTGAGGTCATGACTGCCAACGTGTGTTAGGGAATGCTAAGGCATGCTAAGATGTGCTAGATAGTACGAAGACATGTCAAACAAGCTAAGATGTGCCAAATAGTATGAAGACATGTCAAACAAGCTAGGATGTGCCAAGTGCTAAGGCATGCTAAGATGTACAAGGGTTCCAAGTCCCTGCTTCCTCTTCTTCCATATGATATCCACTTATGACATTTCCTTTGCAATATTTGGTGCATTTGATAGTTATAGCTCATTTATAGGTTATAAATGTCTTCAGAGTTTCACTTCTAATTGAGTATTCAACTGAACATATTTATTTTCTTATACATAACTATTTTTCCCTCCACCCAATTTTCATAAGTTCAATAACCATTAGGTAGGGACCTACATCTTTGATGTTTCTTTTCTTGTTTAGTAAAATATTGCTGAGACTTTAATTTATTGAAAGTTGTAGAATTTATAATTTATGAAGTTTCAAGGTCTAATTTTTAAAAATACAATTATTTAAGGGGTGCTAGCTCAAGGGAAGAGCACCTTATTTACAAGAAGGAAGTTGGTGGTTCGATTCCAACATGCCCTGACATCCATATGGAATGGCGACGATCAATTTTTAGTGACGAAGGCTATTTTGACCATCACCAATGAGCTTTGGTGACATTTTTAGACCCTCACCAAAAATATGAAATGGTGACGGTCAACGAACACCACCATATATATGCATCAATAGTGACGACTCTCAAAGGTCTGTAACCATAAATCATTGTTGTTGATATGAAATGGTGACGGTCGTTGTCCCTCATTATAGTCATTATTCGTAATGGACATTGAATGTCACCACAACACCTATACTGCTAGCAATGCAGATTTTGGTGATGGTCAATGAACGTCACCATATATATGCACCAATAGTGATGGCCATTAAAGGTCCATCACAATAAATCATTATTGTTCATATGAAATGGTGATGGTCACTATTCGTCATTATAATCAGTATTTGGGATGGACCTTGAATGTCACCATAACACCTATACTTTTGGCGACGCCACCTTTGGTGACGTTCATTTTTTGTTGACCGAGGCTATGATCCGTCACCATTGCTCATATGCAATGGTGACGGTCATTATCTGCCATTATAAATCATTATTGGTGACAAACTTTGAATGCCACTACAACACCTATACTTTTAGCCACACCACCTTTGGTGACATTCAGTTTTTGGTGACGAAGGTTGTGGTCCTGTTGATATCTTGAAAATCACTGCGACAACATTAGGGGATAACCACTGTGTGTGGACCTTAAAGCAACTCCTTTTATGTTTAGATTAGTGGCTCTGACTGGTTTAACTAGATCCAGTTACCTTCTCCCCATCGCTATTGGTTTATGATGTATCTTTAACTACCAATAGACAGGGATATCAGATCACTTCTTCTTGCTGATCAGGCAAGAGAACGACCCTTACGCTGATTTGGGTTCAGCCAAGCCACAACTAAAATTTTGTCTCTTTTGAAAAGAGGACTTAAAAGAATCTAGAAATTACTCTAAATGCAAAATTATTCTATAATGCAAGCAAAATAAACTAATCTTAATCCTATCTCAATTAGCCAGATATAGATCTAACCCAACCAAGAGCAAGATATTTAAAGTATTGGGATTTAAATATGTCTTGTTTATAATGAATATTAAGTTAATGAAACAGTTCAATTAACTGACATTATGGATACCAAAACACATCCTATTGAGACCTATTAACTGAAATAATCAGTCAACAACTCTCAGGAAGAAATTCACCAAAATGTTATTGCTTGTCAAATCAGTAAATCCAATAATTAAACAATAATATGCGGAAATAGTTCACAACGCATTACCATTCAATAAATTAGTTTTATAAGATAGATTTCTGAGTAAATAGTTACTCATAAATCATAAATCAATTCAGAAGAATAGAGATACATAATAACAACATTAAAACAAATTACCCATATCGACAAAAATACACAAACATGAATAAAATGACACATTCCTGTTATCATAAAAATGAAACTGATATTTGAAATAGTAGTATTAGAAATATCAATTTATTCCATCCATTTCTCTGAGCATGGTCTCCAACAGTCCTTTACATTGCTTGAACTTCTGCTTTCAAAGTTAAAGCCACAATAGTGCAAACTTTGCCCATCATGCATAATTCAAGATACAAAAGAAAAATCCTCAATAATCCCCAGATCTGAGATTTTCTCTCCTCCCTCCTACAAATATAAATTTCTATTATAGAAGTGCTTTTAGAAGTCCAAAATTGTAGAGAAGAGCAGCCCTTTATTACATTTTGCAATATGCTATTTATAATATTTCCAAAAATATTTTGAGAGGAAAGTTTGTTGAAGGTAAATATGCCCAATCCAAATTTATTTGCTCAAAATTCCAATCTTTTAATTGCTGGAGCATTCTCATTGATTAAAATATTTTTCTCGATATCTCTTCTATTGTTTTCCTGCAAGAAGATATCAAAATAAATTAAAATGCAACAATAAAATCAAAATGTCATTTCTCGCATTTAAAACAAATCCAATCAAATATAATTAAATAAATAATTGAAAATAAAATATAAGCTCTCTATTAATGCCTGGGATGTTTTAATTGGCCAAGGATATCATTGACGAATGGATCTGCAATTAGAAAAGGCTTGGACAAATGAAAATGCAGAAAATAAAACCCAGAAAATTGATTTTGTTTTAAAATTCGTAGCTTGATTTTCTGTATAATTTTTCACCCAATAAATGACCAAATCTATTAGTGAATCCTCCTAAAAAATGTTCTCCTTGATTTTATGTTTCCAATGAGCTGTCATGGGCCTCATTTGGCCAACTATAACTCAATCTATGAGCCTCCAAAGTTGATGAGTCAAATCTGGCACAATTCTGGAGTTTCTGTTACTGGGCTAAAAAACCAAAATTTTTAATTAAAAATTTAATCCTAAATTAGAATTCTAATTATCTAATAATTAATTCTAATTAAATTGTTAATTATAAACTAAACTAATTATTTAATAAACTGTTGTTAATTAATCTAACTAATTAATATAATTAACTATTTATAAACTAATTGATCTAAATAATCTAAATAATATTTAAATTTTAATTTAATTAAATGTTACATATTAATCAATTTAAAATATAATATATTAAATATTAAATAGCTATTTTAATATATCAAACTAAAACTAATTTACCATTACACTCATACGTTAGTGAATTTGAAACTCAAAATGAATTACAAAGCTCATGACGAAACTTTGTATTCATATCTTATGCCATTTAATGATAGGGGAATCGGCATCGGGAGATCAACAGGATTGTTAAACTTGTTTCGTATGAAATCTCCGATGCCATTGAAGTTTATAATGAGAATTAAGCTTAATACTTACATAAGCTATCACATTTCGGTGATTGGGGATGAGAATTTATTAGGGGTTTTAAAAATGTGGCTATTGAAACAATGCCAATGCGATTACTATCTCCGATCCGATCGAGAATTTTTTATATATTTTTTTATTTTATATATATATTATGTATTAAATTTTGATTTAATTAAATTAATTATATTTAATATATTAATTAATTTAAAATTTAACATTAAATATTAAATTTTTTATTTTGGTTTTATTTTTTAATGAAGTTTTAATTTCTAAATTATAGACACTTTGAAAATAAAAATAAAAAATAAACTAAACTCACTTTTGTCATTTTGATTTTTTTTAGATTAGTAATTTATTTTAAAATTAGAGTAAATTACTGAAATCACAATGCTTCATGATTTAGCTGTATAAGTAAAAGAATGAAAAATGTTAGTAATAACTAACTAGGGGTTAATATTTTGAAACAAATGCATTAGTGAACTAATTTAATTACAAAAGTGGAATATTTACATTTTATGCATTTTTAACCCAGGTGATATAAATGATCAGACTTCAAAGGAGTGCCATTTACAACCCATTTGTCCAAACGAGGCAAAACAAGCGTCAATGGGAAGCTTATAAAAAATTCAATTTTAACAAAGCAATCAAAACAAAAATCTAAAGAGAATGAAAATTTAACAAAAGCATAGGATAATCAACTAAATAAAAATCCTAAAAGGTGTTTAGCCAAAATTTTTATAGAAAGGTTCCCCATTATTTGATGTGAACAAATCAAATGGTGATGGTAATTATCCGTCATTATAAATAATTATTGATGATGGACATTGTATGTCACTACAACACCTCTATTTTTGGCGACGCCACCTTTGGTAACGTTCAGTTTTTGGTGATGAATCCTCTATTGACCGTCACCAACGAGCTTATAGTGACATTTTTCGCCCCTCACCAATGTCCTTTTTTCTTGTAGTGCATATTGGATCTTCAAATTGGCAAGTCATTTTGACTTTAAATTATTGTACTCTCTCTCTGTTGAACATTTGATATTATTAATAAGATGAAGTATTGATCAAGGGTTTTCCCTAGCTTGTGCCATATCCTTGTGTACTATTTTCTTGGCTTGTCTTTTGCATCTTTCGTCTATGTTCTTCCTTCTGTTATTATCATTATAATGATGTATTATGTGATTTCTAATGGAAAATTGGGCTAATATGGATCTTTGAAGTAACTGTCCTAAGAAAAGAACATGTTAACCTAAAATTAACAAGATCTAACCAGTCCTAGTTTGACCGGTTCTGGTTTGAAACCCACTTTGATAGGTGGACTAGTCTGGTCACCGATTCTAGTTTTGAATACTATGTTCTGGAGAATGTAATAAATAAATAGTGTCAAAGAGAAATAGTTTGAAATAAGCTAGATCCATTACCTGGCTTTATGTGTTGCAAAGTTTGAAGATTGAGAATCTATAGTGTTTCTTTTGTCATAGCACAGTGGAGAGATACAAGGTCACTTGTCAAAAGAAAATCATTAAAAGTATCCATCTATTTGGTGGCTGGGGGGGATATTTGCACCCTCTCACAAATTTTCCCTATTATGTAAATGTTATACATATTGAGATGAAGTTGGTCGCAATATAATTCCTACGAGTGCAACGTTTCCAGATCCATCATTTTAAAGCCAAAGAAATGCTCCATGGCTTGAAATGTTTTGTTAGGGCTCTTCATTTGAAAAAAACCGTGGAAGGTCATTGCAATTACCCTTAGGCAGTCTTTAATTAAAGATAGTGTTTGTTAAGGCATTTTCAGAAATGCACATAGATCCAACATTCAAATGCCAAAAAAATATTGATGTTCTAGAATGTTTTTTTAGGTTCATTAATTCTCAATTGCCACTAGAGAGTTGACCTGAGAAATTATTTATTTAGAGCCAAGTGTTCTAAAAAATACAATAGAAGTATCAATAGCACATACCTCTTTGAAATCCTAATAGAGGATTGTAATCTTGGATGCCATTCTAAACCCAAGCTCTAGGTGGTAAGAGCATAGGGCGAGGCTAGTCAATTGGTGATCCAGAGCGCGAGACCATGGCGAAAAGTACCTTGGCAATAGGGCTAGAGAGATCCAAGCCAACTGGAGCTAGAAAATCCCTGTTTCAACAGCGAGTACGTGTGCAACAAGACTATGACAATATCGACCACCTCTTTGGCCCTGGTTGTGTGGACATGGAGGAGTTGCAACCCTAGATCTGTGGTAAGGGTGATATTGACAGCCTTGTCAGACGAGCCAAGGCAGAGGATCAACTGCCATGGCTAAAGCCTCCTTTGGGCGTCCCGGGGGAGATAAGCAAGGGAATGAAGGAGCACAACCATGGCTGATTCTAAGCGCCCACATGCTGGATGAAGACAATATCATAGAGGGTTTCTTTGTTGATTCTGCTACCATTCACGAAATTCATTGTGATCACCAGAGGAAAACTAGCGGTCAAACCCCAATCCACCTCCTTTCCATCGTTGTTCATTCATCGCGATCACCAAAGGAAAACCAATAGTCGGATCCTTATCCAACTCCTTTCCATTGTTGTTCATGGCCTTCGTCATCTTTTCCGAGGCCGTTATGGAATAATGGTGGATTTTACATGAGCATATGAGGATTTCATTGTATTATTCTGGTCGGGTTTATCCAAGTCTTTGAGGGTTTAGATGCTTAAGATCAATTGAATTCATTGGTGTATATTATTGAGGGAAATTTGAATTTGTTCTGGAAAATTTTTATAGCGCGAGTGTCTGTGATCATATTTATTTTTTATAAAAGTTGGTTAACTGGCATTAAATGATAGATAAATATGTAGTTTTATATTAATTTTTTTAGGATTTTCTTTTTATTATAAATTTTATAGGGATTTTTATTATTTTATTTGTTTATAGTATTAAAGTTTGTAAGTTATTGGTTGATTAAAAATTAGTTTGTTGAAATTTAAAATGTTGTAAAATATATATATTTTTCAAATTTATTGAGAGTGTAAATTATAAAGAACTATTGTGTGTAAGAAATTAGTTTAGCTAAAAAGAAGAATTAAGGGGTCTTGACATGGGTTTCATGTCTTTCTAAGAGTAAAGTCATATCTTATTTTGTTTAGGATATAAAATTTTGTGTGTGCTTTTAATTGTTTATCATGTGTTATGTTTGAAGTGGATTTGTAACCATGATTATTGTTGCCTATGTAAATACTAATTTAGGCCGCATTATTTTGGTATCAAAGTAGGTTTGAGGCCCACATATGAATTGAAGAACAATGTTATCAAAGGGAATTTTTTTGGTGGAGCTATAACAAGGAGAATTGCAAAAGAGAACATAAGGGAATTAGGAATACAAGCATAGGGTAGAGGGAAACATAACCACGAATAAAATCCCCTAGATGTTGAGGTTCATATTAACTAGAATGGATTCCATGGATGAAGCTAAGAAAAGGGTTGTAGTAGATATTCATGATGTGAGTAATGAAGAGTGAAAAGTAGAGGCCCCATGGGAGATAAGACTAGATGATTTATTAGATTGGGAAGATGAAGAAAACCCTCGAGTTTGAGAAATTTAGGACCCCAAGAGAGTGAAGCATATATTCAAAAAGTTGAAAGGGCATGCATCTTTTTGGTGGGATAATGTATTTGGACAAACAAATAAGAAAGAAATATGAAATTAAGACTTGGGATGGGATAATTTCCAAAATAAATGGTATTCCACAATTTCTACTTGTTGGCTTGAAAATAAAAACTAGGTTGAGTGCCCATCTTCATATTTGGGATCATAATATTTAGAAATACCTTTTATTTTACATTATATAGTTTAAATAAGGGAATATAAATAAGAATATGCTAATTATTATCAACTAAAAATACATAAGGACATACATTTTTCAAATTTAAATTTAAATAATTCAATTATTTGCTAATTGAGTTTCCTGTATTTGTTATAAGGGGAGAATAATCCAAATTTTACCTAGGTGCAAGATTGGAAACTGAGCTCTGCTTTGCAACCCCTCCACGTGTTTGTAGAATTATGTATAGAATAATATGGCTTTAGAGTAATCTACATTTATATTAATTGATAAGTTTTAAATTAATCAACATACTTTGAATTCAAATTAGTACAATAAATATTGCCTCAATGAATCTAGTGCAATAATCAACCATGGTATGTAACAACACCACAAAACCCCACAAAAAATAGTGTGTTGTCTCTCGAAGATGTGAGGAAAAAAATCCTGTTAACCCTTAAAACCCTTAAACATTAGTTTCAAACTCTCTTTATTATTTCTCCTTCCAAAAGGAGTGTAAAACTATTATATAATGTAAACTTATACTTAATAATATTTTATAAAATTGTTATAATTTTAGCACTATAGATGGATTCATAGGCCCCTTTGAGGGGGTCGTTGAATCCATCTATGATCTGAAATGAGGGTTTAACATTTTGTTATACTTACAAGAACCTCCCACTCCAAATCTTAACAAATATATGATCTATCTTATGTTGACAATTGTGGAATTAAGTACTTGAAATAGGTGTATGTCTTTGTTTTAACTGTTTAAGTGCTTATTTGTTCATGTTGATATTAAACATATATAACAGCGAATGCATCAAATAGAAAAACACACATAACAACAATGTAATCTAGGATTTCACCCTAATATCATGGGCTACGTCTCCTTGAGCTCTTTTCAACTTGACTTGGCTCTTTGGCATTATGGTAAATCTTCTTCTACAAGTTCCACACTTAACTCCAAAGGTTTCTGAACTGAACCAATGGACTTAAAACACCATCTATATCCCTAGCTATCCTCACTCTGCAAATAGATCTAATTTTCCTTGGACTGGATTCCTTCAATCAGTGCTCTGAGTTGACTTGAGCTTCTTGATGACACTAACTCCCTCAGAATTCTTCAACTATCTCTAGATCTTCTTCTTCTATGTCGAGCACATATCAAACACCTATAACAGACTGATCATTTGATCATTTGTTGCCTAAAACTTCCCTGTATATTCTTGGCCCTTAGAAATCTTTAAATCCTTCTGCAAATCCCTGCAATGGATTCAGAAAACTCATTAGAGTCAGAATTGCCTATTGGATCACTGAGAATGAATACTGGTAGCTCCTATAACTGCCTCCAACCTCTGGTGGCTTTTGAGCTCCAAATCAATCTTCCTGGATGAAATTCTCCATGAAGATGACTTCTTCCGCATCTCTAGATTATTCCATTAGCTTCAGAAGGCTCTAATTAGCCTAGCGAGCCTCTTGTTCCACTCTTTATGAGTTTGTCTAACTCTCGGCCTCTGCCTCTATTTCCTCTAGACTCTTCCCCATTAAAACTACTCTTTGAGTGATTTTATGTGATATGTCCACCAATATTGGTGACTGCACCTGACTCCAACTAAACTTATCATATCCACTAAACTTTAGCCCCTTCACCAAGCTGACCATCAGAGGTAACCGTTAACATTACCATAATGGTTGGGCGCACATATGTGTGGTATAATCTCGATGGTTAGGGACAATCCTCCATAGAGCTTGTGATCAGGTTAATTCTGAACCGTCAATCTATCCCGTCCATCCAACGGTTGTCACATCGTCCGCTGGCCAAGTTTCTCGGACGATCTCCACCGTTGATGTGACCCCGCTTAATCCAACAAGTGTCACGCAATCTCACACAGATTTCATGCACAAATGATATCTAATCGAGGGCGTGCGAGAAAAGTAGTTTTGCTCTAGTACGTGTCGACCATTGAGTGGAATCACATGCTTTTGGTAAATTACCGCTTCCAGCCTTTCACCCGCATGAAAAACCATTTACCGCTTGGCCGAATACTACCCACGTGCTTAATTTATAATTTAAAGAAAAGGCACTTTATAAAGGTTTTACCACTTAAAGCCAATAATAACCTTTTAACGCTAATTCACGTAGAATTGGCAATCATGTGAATTGCAATCGCATGAACCTTGTTCTTAACCTTGGCTAACGTCCTTGATCAATATTTGATCACTCCTCCCCATTAAGAATCTTTTGGACCCCAAAAGACTCATATATTGATCTGCAAAGTAGATGAGAGTACAACACCCTCTTCTTTCAACCTCCATACAGTTGCCTTGCATGGCTAGTGCCTCTGAACCAAAACTTGAAGGTAGTCAACACTTTCCTTCCTCGATGCACTTGTCCTCCTGTTAAGAATGGTTTTCCTTCAGAAATTCTTCAGAACTTCTACTGAGAAGGTTACATAAGGTAGTTGAACATCTCTTCCTTGATCATTGATCCAAGGTGGCTCAAACAAATGTGAGAATACATATTCCTAACAGAAATTTACATTTGTACCAATTAAGGTATGTTTTACTGAAATATTGTCAAAAACAACATAAACTCTTGCTTCATCAAAGAAACAGATTTCTCATCATGTGAATAACCATCATGTATTTACATTTTGTATACAAATGATTGATTGAATAACAAGCCAACAAAAACATGCATTTTCAAACAATTGACCCTTCAAGTCAACCATGTACAAAAAGAACTTAAGGATTCTTTTTCAAGCATGAAACACTTCATCCTTATCTCCATTTTACAATCTTGGAGACAAAATTAACTTTTCTAAGTCAACATGACATTACATGCATGTTTTAAACAAAGCCATCGACCATCAAGTCAATTACACATACATGTTTAAATACAAGGGAATCATCAACATCCATGTGTTCATACATATTATTCTCATGTATGAATCCCATTCTTCAACTTTCTCTTAAGCACAATCAATAGTACAAGATCCTCAATCATCTGTACATGTACTTACAAATCTAAAATGAATATAATTTTGCTGCAATAAAGTGAGTCTACATACTAAAATTTTCCATTCACCTTTTTGGTAAAACCCTACAACTTGCATTCCATTAGCAAAGAAATGCATGAACTCAAAATACATGCAACCTTAATTGGATAAAAATTCTAACCATTTCTTACCAACCCACATAAAAGGTGCTTCCTTTGTCTGCACATTGACATCAACATGTGAATCATCCTGTAACACATCAATTATGGAAACTTCCTTTCCATTCTAGCCACTCTCTTTCCACCTTCAAATTTCGTGGAAGCATTGTTGGATTCAGAATCCAACACTTTTCAGTAATATGTCCTTGCTTATGGGAGTAAGTGCAACATGTGCATCTTCTTGACAGCATGATTTTCCTTGTCCAAAGGACCTTTGGCTTCTTGCCTCCTTTTCTTCAAAATTTTCATGTATGTGGTCATTCTCTTCCAACATCAAGAAACATTGTGGTTATCCAAACCACAAAATAAACATGCAATTCTTTTCCAATGCTTATGTGGAAATTTACCATGCTTTACATAATCAAAAGAAATATGATTGAAATTAGATTTATAACTTTCTCTTTCACCCTTGTTACCTTCATGAGGAGGTGAATCAAATGAAGAATTGGTTCCCTTTGGAACAACATCAATCTCTTCAATGCTTTTAGAGATTTCAGAACTCTTTGGTTCAAGTGCATGCTTATGAACACCTTCTTCCTGCAAAGTATGTTTCAAACTATTACATTCCCCAAGAATACAATCTTTACAAACTTGAGGTAGCGAATCTAACATGAAACTCCTTCTAGGAACTGTTTCAATTGCCTTCATGGTTGCTTTGGAAGTTTCTCCATAAGCTTGTCCATAGCCAAGACCCAAATACTTAGGCCTTTCCTCCACCATTATTGGCTTAGCAATGCCTTGTGCATGTTTTCCCAATCCTTTCCCTTCATATCCCATTTTGACATCAACTTGGACCCTATGCCTCTTGTATTTTTTTCAAAAGAACCAACATAAATATTTTTAGAGGAAATTGAAGAAAAACTAGAATTATTTACCTTTTCTTCAAGCTGATACTTGACTAACGCTTCTTTGGCAACAAGGAGCTATGCCTCCAAATCATGCATCCTTCTTTCTAGGTTCATATTTTCAATATGAAGTTGGCTTTCCACTTCCTACAATTTGTCAGAAAGCAACGACTTCTCTTCCTTCATGGAATTCAACTACTCTCGAAGTTTGGTGCTCTTCCTTTCATCCTCATACATTTCTCTCACCATATCTATCATGATGAACAAGTCTTGCTTCATGTCTTAATCAAAGAATTTTGTGAAGGAGGATGATTTTAAGAACTCACTTGTATAAGTTGTCATTATAAAAATGAACAAAAGAACTTCAACAAAATTCACAAAGAGCTTATTCAAGCAGCCCTTAGCAATCAAACCTCTTGTGCTTCAAGGATTACCTTGACGTCCTTGGGATAAGGAGAATGCCTTCAGCCCTTCTTCCTTCTTGTCCTATCCTGGACTTAGCTATCAGTAGCTTTCCCTTCACCTTTGCAAACTCAAACAATAGTCAGTTTACAAAAAATCAAACAGTGAAATCCTTTGTACTGTTTAACACCTTTCGAGTCAAAAAAGCAATCTATTGCTCTGTCAATCAAGCAACTATGCTCTGTCAATCAAGCAGCTAGCTCTGATACCCCTTGATCTGAAATGAGGGTTTAACATCTTGTTATACTTACAATAACCCCCGGCTCCAAAGCTTAAAAATTATATGATCTAGCTTATGTTGACAATTGCGGAATTAAGTACTTAAAATAGGTGTATGTCTTTTTTTTAACTGTTTAAGTGCTTATTTGTTCATGCTGATATTAAACATATATAACAGTGAATGCAAGAAATAGACAACCACACATAATAGCAATATAATCTAGGAGTTCACCCTAATATCTTCGGCTACATCTCCTTGAGTTCTTGTCAACTTGACTTGGCTCTTTGGGATTATGGTAAAGCTTCTTTTATAAGTTCCACACTTAACTCCAAAGGTTTATAAACTGAACCAATGGGCTTAGAACACCATCTATATCCCTAGCTATCCTCACTCTACAAACATATCTAAGCTTCCTTGGACTGGATTCCTTCAATCAGTGCTTTGAGCTGACTTTAGCTTCTTGATGGCACTAACTCCCTCATAATTCTTCAACTATCTCTGGATCTTCTTCTTATGTCTCCAACACATATCAGACACCTACAATGGACTGAGCATTTGATCATTTGTTGCTTGAAACTTCCTTGTAGATTCTTGGCCCTTAGAAGTCTTCGGATGCTTCTGCAAATCCCTGCAATGGACTCACAAGGCTCATTACAGTCAGAATTGACTATTGGATCACTGAGAATGAATACTAGTAGCTCCTACAACTGCCTCCAACCTTTGGTGGCTTCTAAGCTCCAACTCAATCTTACTGGATAAAATTCTCTATGAAGATGACTTCTTCAGCATCTCTAGATTATTCCATTGGCTTCAGAAGGCTCTAATTAGCTTAGCAAGCCTCTTGTTCCACTCTCTCTGAGCTTCTCTACCTCTCAGACTCTGCTTCTATCTCTCGGGCTCTGCCTCTGTTTCCTCTAGACTCTCCCCCATTAAAACTACTCTTTGATTGCTTTTATGTGATATCTCCACCAATATTGGCAATTGCACCTGACTCCAACTAAACTTAGAATGTGTGCTAAACTTTAGCCACTCCATCAGGCTGACCTTCAGAGGTAGCTGTTAGCATTACCATAACTATTGGGCACACATATGTACGATATAATCCCAACGGTTAGGGACAATCCTCCACAGAGCTTGCAATCAGGTTAATTCTAAACCATCGATCTATCCCTCCATCCAATGGATGTCGCGTTGTTTACTATCCAACTTGCTCGAACAATCTCCGTCGTTGATGTGACCCCGCACAATCTAATAGACGTCTTGCAATCTTGTGCAGATTGCATGCACGAACGATATCTAACCGAGGGTGCACGAGAAAAGCAGTTTTCTCTGTTATGTGTCGACTGCTAAGCAGAATTGCGTGCTTTTGGTAGATTACCACTTCCAGCCTTTTGCCCGTGTGAAAAATTGTTTACCACTTGGCCAAATACTACCAACGTGCTTAATTCAGAATTTAAAGAAAATGCGCTTTATAAAGGTTTTAGAGCTTAAAGCTAATATTAACCTTTTAACGTTAATTCACATAGATTTGGCGGTCATGTGAATTGAAACCGCATGAACCTTGTTTGTTAACCTTGTTCTTAACCTTGATTAAGGTCCTCGATCAATATTTGATCAATCTGTTATCTAACTTTTAACATTGTAGACAGATTTAGAGACCCCCTTTAAGGGGCCCAAGGGGGTCTCTGAATCGATCTATAGCATTAAAATTTAGTGAAATGTAACACTTTAGTATCAAAATTGCAATTTTCCATTTCTAGAGTGTTTAACATTGCAGATGAGGGTCTCTAAATTTTAACATTGTAGATGGACTCATAGACCCCTTTGTCTCTAAATTTAACATTGCATATGGATTCAAGGAAAGGGGTCTCTGAATCCATCTGTAGCATTAAAATTTAGTGACAAAAGGGTAATCATAATTTTAACATTGTATATGGATTTGGAGACCCCTTTGTCTCTAAATTTTAACACTGCAGATGGATTCAGAGACCCTGTAGTGAAATGTAACACTTCGGTATCAAAATTGTAATTTACCATTTGTAGAGTGACACAATAAAAAATTAATAACATAAATGACTAAATCATATCTTTTTTGTACTTGTTATTTGGTCATAATTTTATTCTTAGACTATAATAGTCAGTTACGTTAATCATTATTAATTTTGTCACTTATTATCTAGTCATATATTTTAATCATAGACTAAAAGAATCATTCAAGTTACTCACTTTTAGTTTAATCATTTATTATCTAGTTGAATATTTTATCCCTAGACTAAATTGGTCATTTAAGTTAGTCATTTTTAGTTCGGTTACTTAAAATTGCTCAAATTTAGTAGTAATTCACTTGAAATAGTTGCGGTGACTAATGTTTTTAGCCACCTAATCACTAATTTCATCATTTTCTACTAGTGCTAGTTACCTCAATATTATTTTGTTTAACCTAGATTATATATATATATATATATATAGATTCCAAATTTTCTTATAATTCGATATCTTAATTTGAATAATTATATATATAACTATGACCAAGTGTGATAGATGTTTTATTTTTCTAGTTTTGAATTCTAATTGTTAATTTAACATGTTCTTTTTACAGAGTGTAACCTTTCTTGAGGATAATATTCAAATTTGGGAATGATAATGGATGAGATTCACGTAAACTATAATGATGTGATATCCCCAAATTATGTAAATATTTTATCTACAGCAAACCAAACAATTTGATGTTATTCTAATTATGGAATTATTTTTGAAACTCTTATGCATAAGTGAATTGTAGTTACTTGTAAATATTGTTTTACTTGCTAAGTGGTTAGGAAAACAATTATTGGCTTAACTAATTTCTTTAGTATTTACTCAAAGAAGGATCAAGAGGATAGGGGTATCTATGATCAAGGAGAAAACAAAGAAGGAAGTTTGTACTGAGACGTCAGGAAGATTTCTGATGCTACGTATGGTTTGGACTGGATATCCATCAGAGAGATTAAAGATCTCGACCAAGAGATAGTAAGAAGAATTCCTGATAGGAATAGCTCGGGGGGAGACTACCACAGGAGTAGTCACAAGGTTGGAAGGCATATTGTTGAGCAACATGTCTGAGCTGCAGGCTAAATCTAGATGAGCTGTGTGAACCAGATAAGTAAAATTATCCTACAAATAAATTTAGAAGAATATGTTATGTATTTTCTAAAAGTATTTATCTATATTATATATGTTTTGGGCTACTAGTATGAAGAAAGCATAAACAACTACGTATGAGTTATAACTATAGGAAACCTATATTAGACTATATAATAAGTCAAATAGCCTCAGAACAAGTTGGCTAGCATGCAAAGACATGTAACAAAAGATAGACAAATAGTATGATGAATTACAATTCCGGAATAGGTGCAGAAAAAAGAAAAAAAGGAAGAACTTCGTAAAAGAATTTTAAAATTCAGATAATAGAGTTGTATGCTAGCGCTAAGAAAGGAAAAGAACAAGCATTAATAGTCTTTAGTTATTATGTCAACATCAACGAAATGTTTCCCATAGTTTAAAGAACTTCCAGAATCAAGAAAAAGACTTATAATATCAAGATTATATTGTATTCTAGAATCATTCTATCCATGAGTAAATAACATAAAAACTTCAGGATAAAATGGGGAAAAACCCTAATAGCAAGAGAAACTTTATCAACTATATCAGTAATGTACACAAACGCATCTAAAATTCTAGAACAATTTTAGATAGCACCGGAATCCCTGGTGTCAGGGAGGAAACAACGAATCCCATAAATTGCAAAAACCCTTACTTAGTTCAATCTAGGTAATACAAGAGAACCAGGGAGATACTAGTCAAACCCTCTATATATTAGAGAATTTCCATTTCAGGACAAGTATCAAACTCAGAAGGCACGATAGCCTTTCGTCTCAAATAAATTAACATCGCATAATATATTTGAGTCACAATGGTAAAACAGAACAAACATTATATTGCAAACAGAGTAAATGGAGAGGCAACATAAAACCTTTGTATAATCTCATAAAACTCCCCGACGGGTTTAAGTACAATTTCCACAACTAAAACCTTGAAGAAGTTAATCTATAGTCTAGCTATGGAGCTTGACCACAAAGGCTAGGCTGGTTTCGAATAGAAACTCGCAAGCCTCGGCCTCGCCTCATACGTCTAAAAACAAATACATACATCATATCGGGTTGGATAACCCTCTATGCAATTAAAAAGATACAGAACTGCAAGATTAAGACATATATGCTATAAACCATTACAAATCCCTAAAAAAACAAAATTCATCCGCAATAAAACTCTGAACTAGATCAAATACCTTGAAAAGGGACTGAGATTCTAGCTTAAAGTTCGACGAGATAGACAAGGGCTTCATCCACCCTTCACCTGGGAGTTCGCTCCACTTGCAAACCACACCTCCTGACCAAAAGGAGAACTCAAGTTAGATTTTTGTTTACATGAAATGCATAAGCATACAAATAACTGTAGTTGCATCTATTAATGGGAGAATGCAGCAAAATACTTGTACAATTGAAAGGCTTGCAACATTGTTGTAACGCTGAACCAGAAGACACTAGGTAAGCTGACAAGGAAATAAAAAAGACACCATAGTAGGTAAGGAGAACCTCGACATCTGACGGCTCCAACAATCGGCTAAGGAACATCATCATCGTTACACAGAAACCCTCATGTGGAGCAGGTCAAAGAAATTCAAAAAAGGGGGGAAATAATGAACCAAGACTGTCAAGTTATTGGAAGAAAAAGGACCCGAGGATGTTATCAACCATCGGATCAATGTCAATACCTGACGACCATAGATATGATCTGGAGTCCAAGGATAGTAGAGGCGCCTCACAGAAATGGAGATTCTGGGAGGCTGGACCTTCTCCCTAGGCTGCCACAATAGCCAGAGTAATTTCAGTAATCAATGGAGACCAAATGGAGGAAAAATGTAGAATTAAGAGTTAAATAAAACTTAAGATATTAATAAGTAAATCCTTAACCTTAGTCAATAGGACAGTTTGAAACAAGGTGACGTTAATGCAACTGTAAATCCATAGTACTGGCAAATCCCAAGGATATATGTGGACCAACAAACAATCTCAGAAACCTTGAATTAAAGTAAGGTTATGAACTCGATGTAAACATTAGCATAAAAATGATAATATTATAACAAATGACATAAAAATATAATGTTACATGACTGTTTCTTATTCGATCTGAGTAGATAATTGAGTATTTACAATACAATATTGAGTATTTACATTACAGTAATAGTTTTGAAAGGAAAAGTTTTGTTTTTATTATATATATATATATATGTGTGTGTGTGTGTGTGTGTGTGTGTGTGTGTGTGTGTGGATTCATGAAATGTGGTATCAAAGCGCTTAGGTTACCAAGTTGAGACCTCTGGAATAAACAAGTAACAAATTTGGTGATATGCACGTAGGAAACACGAAGCAGCCACTATGAGAAGAACTGGAATTTACCACCCAAGTGCGTAATAGGGATGGGGCCTAGGTCACTTCAGGAAGGAAATCCTAATGTTTGGGTATAGCTAGGTGATGAGTCGCAAAATACCAACCTAGATATTATGGTTACAGTACAAGAATTAAACGATGAAATGACTCGGTTATGGGTAGAAAATGAAATACTAATGCAGGAACAAGAAAAAATTATGAAGAGTCTATCCTATAGACAGAATAATAAGTCACTGGTACCTAGCCCTGAACATAGAAATATGACAGAAGAACAAGATTTTCAGACAGAGGACGTGGAAACTGAGGGTGGTTATGAAAATCGTGAAGAAGGATTAGATAATGTGTCCAATCACAGGACATAGAAAAGGAAGAAAGTTAAAATTCAAGGGGAATTCTGAAAAATCAAGACTCCTCTTTTCGATGGTGAACATGAAGAAGCAGCAGAAGCATGGTGCATAAATATGAATAAATTTTTGCAGCTGCACGAATATGACTATAATCTGAAGGCTTGTCTGGCTATTTCTCAGCTACAAGGAAAGGCCACAGTATGGTGCGAGGAAGTAAAGGTAGTTCGAGGATTAAATGAACAAAGTATAACCTGGGAAAAATTTCATAGATATTTTAAAGAAAAATATATAACGAAGAGATTCTATGATGAAAAAAAAGGAATTCCATGATCTCCGGCTAGGCCAAATGTTCATGGATGAGTTCATACCAAAGTTCACGTCATTACTTCGGTATGTACTTTACATACACAAAGATAAAGAAAAGGTGTAGCGGTTCATCAGCAGTCTACCCCTGTTCATGAAAGAATGACTAAGATTTGACAATCCAAAAAAATGGATAAAGTTATTCGTAAGGCACAGATCTGCTATCAGTGAAACAAGACAAAGGGAGACATGAGTAAGAGATGGACTGATAAAAAGGGAAGTAAATTTGTGCCCAGCCACAAAGGGAATTAGGACCCAGGAAAAAAAGGACTGTATAAGGGTCAAACCAACCAGAATTTTAATAAAAATCACCCCAGATTTAAAGTACCAAGTGAAGCTATAACTAATGAGCAAACTGGTAGAACTGAAGCAGAGTTAACTACCAGGCCTCGTGTATAGTGTTGGGGATGCGAAGGCCCGCATTATGTCAAAAATTAACCACACTACAAGGGACATGACTAGATTTCACAAATACAAGAAGCCTCCATGGTAGGAGAAATAGCAAGGAGCCTCCCAAAAATTAATGCCTCTCTCGAAGATGATTAGGCGGGATTTCAACCAATAATGATCGAATTTGAAGGTACACTTTTTGACAAAACTGTATCTATTTTGATTGATCCTGGGGCTACCTTGAGTTATGTTAGCCCCAAGATTCTAGAAAAGTGTAAATTACAAGCAATAAAGTTTAAAAATCCAGGGCTAGTATAACTAGCCACAGGAGCAAAAAGAAGATTTTTTGTCAGAGTCAGTAACTGCCCTCTAGAATTAGCTAACTAGTCCATCCTGGCATATTTGAATGTGTTACCCTTAGGGTCATATGACGTCCTTATAGGGATGGATTGGCTAGAAAAATATTGGTCCCTTATTAACTGCAATACCAAAACTATTAATTTCCGAAATGAGCAGGGGGAAAGACAAAAAATGCAAGGTATTCAGAAACCTTTGCAAATAAGACTTGTAACAACTTCCCAATTATCAAAATGCATCAGAAAGGGTTTCCAAATTTATGCCATACAAGTAGGTTATGTTGAATCTAAAGAGAAATCTACTACTTTAGAAAATATATGAGTAATACAAAGTTTTCTGGATGTTTTCCCTGAATAAATCCCGGGTCTACCCCAAAAACGGGACATTGATTTTACCATTGAGTAAATTTTGGGGGCTGTTCCAGTTTCCTGAGCCCCTTACTGTATGAATATACGAGAACTAACATAGTTGAAAATGCAGCTACATGATCTTCTAGATACAAATTATATACGGCCCAGTGTATCCCCTTGGGGAGCTCCAGTACTTTTCATTAAGAAAAAAGATGGAACATTACGAATGTGCATGGATTACCATTAGTTAAAAAAACTGACTATCAAGAATAAATATCCCTTGCCTCGTATACATGAGTTATTTGATCAGGTGAAGGGTGCAACCGTATTCTCTAAGATTGACCTCTGATCAGGCTATCATCAGATTCGGATAAAGGAGGAAGACATTGAAAAAACGACATTCAGAACTTGATATGGATATTATGAGTTCGTGGTGATACCTTTTGCGCTGACTAATGCCCCTACTACTTTCATGTGTCTCATGAACAACATATTTCATCAATACTTAGACAAATTTGTGCTAATCTTCATTGATGATATATTGATCTACTTCAAAATCATGGAAGAACATAAGGAGCATCTCTGAATTGTTCTTCAAATCCTAAGAGAACACCAATTGTATGTTAAATATAGCAAGTGTGACTTCTTTAAGGAATAAATCCAGTACTTGGGACATATTATCAGTAGATCCCAAAAAAATAAGAACTATCATGGAGCGGTCGGTACCAAAAGATGTGGTGGACGAAAGATCGTTCATGGGCCTAGTTGGATATTATAGGCGATTTGTGGGAGGTTTTTCTAGGGTGGCATACCCTATTACCTCTTTACAAAAGAAAGGAAAGGCCTTTATATGGACCCCTGACTATCAAAGAAGCTTTGATCAACTTAAACATCTAGTCACCATTGCCCCTATTTTGAGTATCGCTGATCCTAACAAGGAATATGTAGTTTGTACGGATGCTAGCAAAGAAGGTGTAGGTGGCATATTAATGCAAGAGGGTGGGGTTGTAGCATATGAGTCAAGGAAGCTTAAAGAATACGAACATAAACATTCCACATATGACTTGGAATTAACAGCAGTAATTCACGCATTGAAAATGTGGCAAGAATACTTATTGGACAAGAAAATATTGTTATTAACAGATCATCATAGTCTGACAAGCTACTTCAAACAACCCACTCTAAACTCTAGGCAAGCCCGTTGGGCTGACTTCCTAAGAGAATTTGATTTTGAGATCAGACATTTGAAGGGAAAAGAAAACACGGTTGCAGATGCTTTAAGTCGAAAGATGAATTGCTTATATGAAATTTCTTCTAGTGAATCTCAAACCACCTTCTATGAGCAGATTCGTGAAACAGTCATGGAAGATTTCTTTTATAAACATTTATGGCAGCAAGTAAAAATTGAGAACAGTCATGAACAACAATTACGATATGAGGTTAGTCCAAATGAATTACTGATCTATATGAAGAGGTTATATGTGCCTAACCAAAAATTGCTTAAAAATGCAATCTTAGACGAGTATCATAAAATTTCTTATGCAGGGCACCGAGGATACTAGAAAATGATTTATGCCCTTAGAAAAGAATTTTTCTAGCCTAGTATGAAGAAATAAGTAACCAAGTATTTAGGACGTTTTCTGGAATGCCAACAGGTAAAGGCGGAATACCAGCATCCAACAGGGTTTCTTCACCCACTACTGATCCTTGAATGGAAGTGGGAAACCATATCTATTGATTTCATCACCAGACTGCCTAAATCCAAAAGTTTAAACAACTCTATCATGGTGGTGGTAGATAAATTGAGCAAATCTTCTCATTTCATACCAGTTCAATCAACTTACAAAGATATGAAAATTGCAAACATTTTTATGCAGAATATTTTAAGTTACATGGTATATCCAAAATGATCATCTCCGACAAGGATGTGAAGTTTACATAAGCCTTTTGGAAGGCCCTTTTTGAGGGATTGGGCACATAACTATACTTCAGTACTACATGCCATCCTCAAATGGATCGACAGATGGAAAGAGTAGATCACGTAGTCGAAGACATGTTGCAAGCTTATGTAATGCAACATCCTTCTAAGTGGGAGGATTATGTGCACTTAGTAGAATTTTCCTACAGCAATGGGTACCACACATATTTACAGATGAGTCCCTTTGAAGTGTTATACGGGCGTAAGTGCCGGACACCTTTGAGTTGGAGTGGCCCAGAAGACAAACTAATGCTAGGACCAGAGATGCTGGAAGAGATGGAAAAAATGGTAAAGAGAGTATGAAGTAATTTAAAATACGCTCAGGATCGGCAAAAGAATTTTGCTAATCGAAAGAGAAGCTTCCAATAATTTCAAGTAGGAGAACACGTTTACATTTTGGTACGACCCAAGAAAAGAACCTTGCAGTGGACCTGATGTGCTAAATTAGCACCTCGATTTTGTGGGCCTTTCCAGATCCTAGCTCGAATTGGGTCAGTAACTTACCAGCTTGATTTACCCAGCCATATCCGTGCACACAACGTCTTTCACGTTTCCTTACTTAAGAAATACATTTATGATGATAATAACATAATCAATTAGCAGAACATAAAGGTAAAGTATAATATAGGCATTTTACTTATATTCAAAGGGATTTTTTCTTTTAAAGGGACGGATTAACAAACTAAAGTGTTTTATTGCTTTGTATAGGTTGAACCAGAAGGTGAATTCCTAGTCAAGCCTTTGAGTATACTCGATCAGAGAGAAGTAACACTGTGAAAGCAAGTTATCACCCAGGTTAAAGTGCAGTGGCAGCATTATGGGCCAAAAGAGGCCACCTGGGAAGATGAGCAAGTTATGAAGGAAACCTTTCTAGAATTATTTTCAGGAGGAAAACATCAGGACGATGTTACATCTAGGGGGAGAAGATGTGATATCGCCAAATTATGTAAATATTTTATCTATTGAAAACCAAATAATTTGATGTTATTTTAATTATGGAATTAATTTTGAAACTCTTATGCATAAGTGAATTGCAGTTACTTGTAAATATTTTTTTACTTGCTAAGTGATTAGGAAAACAGTTATTGGCTTAACTAATTTCTTAAGTATTTACTCAAAGAAGGATCTAGAGGACAGGGGTATTTGAGATCAAGGAGAAAAGAAAGAAGGAAGTCTGTGTTGAGAAGTCAGGCAGAGTTCTGATGCTACGTCTGGTTTGGACCAGATAGCCATTAGAGAGATTAAAGATCTCAACCAAAAGATAGTAAGAAGAGTTCCTGAGTGTAGGAACAACTTGGGGGGAGACTACCACGGGATTAGTCTCAAGGTTGGGAGGCATATTGTTGAGCAGAAAGTCTGAGCTGCAGGATAAATCTGGATGATCTGTGTGAACCAGATAAGTAAAATTATCCTACAGATAAATTTAGAAGAATATGTTATGTATTTTTTGAAAGTATTTACCTATTATATATGTTTTGGGCTATTAGTATGAAAAAAACATAAATAGCTATGTAGGAGTTATATCTACAGGAAACCTGTATTAGACTTTAGAATAGGTCAAATAGTCTAAGAACTAGTTGGCTAGCATGCAAAGATATGTAACAAAAGATAGAAAAATAGTATGATGAATTACAATTCCGGAATAGGTGTAGAAAAAAAGGAAGAACTTCATAAAAGAATATTAAAATTTAGATAGCAGAGTTGTATGCTAGCACTAAGCAAGGAAAAGAACAATCATTGATAGTATTTATTTGTTATTCCATCACTTATGATAATTTTTCCATAGTTTAAAGAACTCCTAGAATCAAGAACAAGACTTATAATATCAAGATTATATTGTTTTATAGAATCATTCTACCCATGAGTAAATAACATAAAAACTTCAGGATAAAATGGGGCAAAAACCCTAACAACAAGAGAAACTTTATGCATTGTATCAGTAATGTACACAAACTGCATGTAAAATTCTAGAATAATTTTAGATAACAGCAGAATCCCTGGTGTCAGGGAGGAAGCATTAAACAACGAATCTCATAAATTGCAAAAACCCTTAGTTAAATCTGGGTAATACAAGAGAACTAGAGAGATATTGTTCAAACCCTCTATATATCATAGCATTTCCAGTTCAGGACAAATATCAAACTCAGAAGGCACGATAGCATTTCATCTCAAATAAATTAACATCACATAATATATTTGAGTCACAATGGGTAAACAAAACAAACATTTTATTGCAGCTAAAGTAAATGGAGAGGCGACATAAAACCTCTGTATAATCTCATAAAACACCCCGACGGATTTAAGTACAATTTCCACAACTAAAACCTTGAATAAGTTAATCTATAGTCTGGCTATGGAGCTTGACCATAAAGACCAGGTTGGTTTCGAATATAAACCCACAAGCCTTGGCCTCGCCTCATACACCCAAAAATAAATACATACACCGTCTTGGTTTGAATAACCCTTCATGCAATTAAAAAGAGATAGAACCGCAAGATTAAGTCATGTATGCTCTAAACTACTACAAAGCCCTTAAAAGACAAAATTCGTCTGCAGTAAAACTCTAAACTAGATCAAATACCCAGAAAAGGGACTAGGATTCTAACTTAAAGTTTGATGAGATAAACAAGGGCTCCATCCACCCTTCACTTGGGAGTTCGCTCCACCTGCAAACCACACCTCCCGACCAAGAGGAGAACACAATTTAGATTTTTGTTTACATGAAATCCATAAGCATACAAATAACTATAGTTGCATCTATTAGTGGGAGAATGCAGCAAAATACCTATACAATTGAAAGGCTCGCAGCATTGTTGTAATGTTGAACCAGAAGGCACCAGGTAAGTCAACCAGGAAATAACAAATACCACCATAGCAAGTAAGGAAAATCTCGACATTCAGTGGCTCCAACGCTGGGGTAAGGAACAACATCAACGTTACACAAAAACCCTCATTCAGAGCAGGTCAAAGACATTCAACAGAGGGGGGAAACAATGAACCAAGACTGCCAAGCCATCGGAAGCAAAAGGACCCAAGGATGTTACCCATCATCGAATCGAAGCCAATGCCTGATGACCGTAGATAGGGTCCAGAGTCCAAGAAGACCAGAGGCACCTCATGGCATTGAAGAGTCCGATAGGCTAGACCTTTTCCCTAGGCCACCACAATAGCGAGAGTAACTTTAGCAATTAGTGGAGGCCAGATGATGGACGAATGTAGCATTAAGAGTTAAATAAAACTTAAGAGATAAACAAGTAAATCCTCAACCTTAGTCGATAGGACAGGTTGATCCAAGGTGACGTTAATGCCACTGTAAATCTGCAGTACTAGCAAATCCCAAGGATACATGTGGACCATTGAACAATCTCAGAAACCTTGAATCTAAAGGATCCACTGCTGGATAGATACCCTTCGCAGCTAATCCTCTCGATAGTACGGTAGTAGCATCTGAATGTGCAAATATCGTAGTAGGAGCAGCGTCGGTCAAGTCGTCAGCAAAAGTAAGGTTATGAACTCAATGTAAAGATTAGCATAACAACGTTAATTTTATAACAAATGTCATAAAAATATAATGTTACATGAATGTTTATTATTCGATCTGAATAGATAATTGAGTATTTACAATAATAGTTTTTAAAGGAAAAGTTTTTTTTTCGTTTTTTTTTTATTATTCATTTAAATATGTGGATTCATGACAAATTATAAGAGTAAATCTAATCAATTTCAATGTTAATGAATTTTATGTGTGCATTATTTCTTTATAATTAATATATAATTGTGTTGTGAAATAAACATTTTTTAATTGACAAATTTGATATAAAATTTTAATTTTCATTAGATATTAAAATAAAATAGTTTTTTTTAATTTATTTAACTAATTAAAGAAAATTAAATATATGTATTTATTAAGTTTGAATTAATTTCAATTTTTGTCTTAATAATTTTTTTTTTTTTATTTAATTAATTTTCATCATATTATATGCATATGGCGTTGGATCTATTTCGGCTTTATAAGACTCAGGTGGATGACTATATTTTGCCGTGTGTTAGATTAGAGGTTTGTTCTCTCAATATGGAAAAGCCTATTTTTGGTTATTTGGATCATGATTAAAACTATGTAATCATTAATAATAAAAACTTTTAGATGTGTATATGTATTTTTTTATCTTCTTAATAAAAAAAATAAGTTTTTCCTCAGAAAACGATTATACAATTTTATTAAGAAAGTTATATTTATTATTATAAATATTAATTAAATTTTAATACAAATTAAAACAATATTATTTCAATGAATAAAATTTATATTTATAATATAAAATATAAGTTAAAGTTAGATTAAAAAAATATTCTTTGAAGATAAATATTATATCAAATTTAATAAGGAAATGTAAAAATAATTAATATTTAATAAACTCATAAATTAAATATTATATAAAATAAGAATTGGAACATAAATTATATAAAATTTAATAAGGAAATGTAAAATTAATTAATATTTAATAAAATCATAAATTAAAATTAATGTTTTTATCTAAAATTGTATTTATATATTTTATTCTGGATTTTACAACGTTAATAAATTATAACAAATATTTCTTTAAAATAATTAAAATTTTTCATTTATAATTTAGGAAAATTAAAATTCTATTTTATTTAATTATTACATACCAATTTCACGAGAAAGTTGAGATAGAAGGTTGACATGTTTATCATATATCTGATTTTTTATATACTAGGATCAACTCCTAATGAAAGGATCACTAGTAACCTTTCATGATCATTTAGTCCAAGCTTCTATCTTTTGCGCTGATTTCCATGTTGTTTCATTAAAGAGAAAGGAAAATTAGTAGAAATAATATGATTACTATATTGCATAACTACATTATATAGCTCATACTCTTAAATATATATCGACTCTTCTTTTCAACATGTTTAAAGTTCTTTTCCTTAAGGATAACGTATTCTAATTTGGTTGTCCAACAATTTTTTATTATTATAGTACATCACAACATATAGTAGTCAACGCCTTCCACATTATTAGGAGATGCTATAACAACAAAGACATCACTTGTATGGAATTTTATACATATTTGAAACATAAAAACATGTTGAATTTAATTGCTATCTAGTCAAAATATAAATTTAAATATAATCAAATTTATAATTCAATATTTAAAATTATAGATATATATGAATGCATACATTCTTGTACTAATACAAAAATAATATCATAGCTTGAAGAGAAATGGGAGCCCTCATCTCTCTCCTCCTTTAGAATGTGCATTTGAATAGGCTCAACATGATCTAAAGGCTCCAAGATAGTTTGTCCACATTCTTCAACACATCCATGTTGTACATTTATGCACATCTCTTGGAATTCATTCACCGTGCAACACCGACAATAACAAGCACACTAGTTAACATGTAAAATCCAATTAGTTTGATATGTGCTTCTAACATAATGAAAAGACACTATACCTAGTACAATTTTACATGTATAAGTATGTTCATGGTCAACATCAACTATATGCCAAAAGAACTTATATATAGACTTATCACTTCTATTATCACATCCATGAAACAAATTTTGAGTACACCAATCAACAATACATTTTGCATCTTGCATCATATTAGCATCTAACTGGAGTTTGGAATCCTACCACATTTGTTTCTTCACATCCATATAAAATAATAGAGGTGACTAGAGTCTCAAAGAGAAACTTTTTTTAATCCATACCATAATATATGTTGACTTACAATTGTTTTCAACCCCATAATAGATTTTTAGCCCCTAATTATTATTTCCTCAATGTTATAATTTCATTTATGTTGATGATGAAAGGTTACTTATAGATACCTGTATGAAGAAACTTTATCTAAGTAGTTATTATCTTTTTTCCCATGGAAAAATAATAATTTTCATTGATATTTTGAAAATTACATGTTGAATATGTTGATAGAATATGTAGTAATAATGGTCATAATCCACAAATTGTGTTGTTCTAGCCAAAAATGAGTCAATCCCATGTATGGGAGACTAATAAGAAAAATACATAGGATAAGTGTTGAAATATGTAGACATGAGATGTACTATAAACAAAATAATTACATCAAATATAAATCCAAAAATGACATGAAATCAGAGCTTGTGGACCCTGTCATGCTATACACCCATGTATGGTCGGTGGTAGTAATTGTAGAATGCCTGGTCATGTTGTTCATTGATCAATCAGATCCCCCTTAGCTGGAGCATGGATTCTTTGCATAATTGGTCATAAAAAAATTTGTGCTCCCTGTATATATGATGACAAGAAATATAATCAAATTGAGTTTTGAGCATCAATGCATCATCCAATATATGTCTGTGTGTGTGTGTGTGTGAGAGAGAGAGAGACATGCATATTGTTGATTAAACCATTTTATGATAATCTGTGATTCACCAAAAATCTATAAACGAAAACATCCTTTTACAAGTGCAAAAAAAATAAGTGACTCAGGGAAATGAGTTATGCGTAGTTGTTTGTCCTTACCCCAGTCCCATTTGGATCTTATACAAATGGGTATTTGAGATATGCTTGAGGATTCCTCCTCCACAACCATGATGTTGCACCAATCCAACAAAATATGCCCATGGAGTAGCATGGTCGATAATTTCTAATGTGATGATGCAAGTAGTAGGTTCACGGGCATCCTTAGGGATGCATTAAAATAAAGTTATGAGATGTGTAGTGGCTAGTGCCCAACAGGGAACAGTTGTAACAACACAAAGTAAAACTAAAATTAATGTCTTAATGGAAAACAAATTCTTACAAATGAACTTACCTATATTACCTGTACTTGCAGTCTGCGAAGTGAACACAAGATTTTGGGGACGACTCTCCTCCTAACCGTAGGCTCAATTGTGCAGGATTCTGCTACAATTGGCCACCCCTGAGCCCTCAATCAACGACTACTACCAGTGCTCCTAAGTCTTCGTATACCATTCTCCCAAGAGAATGAAAGATATAATAACGGAATGATGGCATCCTTCCCATCCTCCTCACCATCTATTAAATAGAACAAAACATTGGAATGTGAACCACATGCACACACTCCATGTGTCTGCATGCAACTTTTTTTCTTGTTTTATTTCTTTACTTTTCTTTTGATTTTTAGCTTTCTTGTTTTATTTCCTTCTTTTTGATCATTTTCTTCTTTTATTAGAGCTTTAATATGGTTATTACTATTTTTATTACTTATTTCTTTTTATATAATTTTTAATATCATTTATTATTTTTATTTATTTATTATCAAGTGATTTATTTATTATTATTCATTATTTTTTTATTATTACTTATTATTTTTGTATTATTTTTATTAGTTATTATTATTTATTATTAAGGGAGGGATATTACATACTCTCCCAATTTAAGGAACTTCGTCCCGAAGTTAAGTTATTATTATTAATTATTTTATTTTCTTCATGTTGCCAACACCCTCTGTTGAACTAGTATAACCAACAGGCATCAAAAGTCCCCAACACCCCGGGAAATCTCAAGGAATCTATGTCCTTTTTCCACTTTCGGCACCAGGCACAAGCCTAACCCAGTCTGTATCCTAGTCCAAAGCTCGCGCCTGACTCAAAACTCATTTGCCCCAAGGCAGGCATCCGGTCCAGTACTCAATGACCCCGGGCATCTCGCAAGGCTGGCCCACTCCCCCCACAACTACTAAGGCGCACAGCCCCATGCATCGAAGTCCTTTACATCACTTCCAGACTTCGGCATCCCAATCCAATACTAGGCACCTAGCCTAGATCATCAGGCACTTGGCCTCCTCAAGATGGTCCCATAGCTCTTCTAGAGCTATCCATCAAGAGCTATACACAAGACAAAGGAACCACTGGCATATGTATTGTTGATTGAGTTTGTCCCCAGCCCATATGATGTTACTTATTCTCCCTCGTGCGTATGGGCTCGCACGGGATCATCAAATAAACTGGACCTCTCGGCCCATTGTAGAGTCCTGTCAATCATTATACCTCAGCATGCAACCAATGCATTAGCTATACCATCATAGTATCATAGAAATTAATCCATATACCAAATCTTCCATGTCATCATGAGAAAATTCATCATAGTTAATCGCAACATTATGAATAATACATGCTATCATCATAAGTTATAACATCAACATCAATTACCTATAATCATGTAGTAAATGAATATGTCAATATACCTTGACATAACATCATAATCATAAGGATACATTATTGCTATAAGAACCAGATGTGCATCATTATTCCCCTACCATTATACTCAACATCTTAACAGTTATTTAACTAATCGGAAATCTAGTGTATGTATCATAAAACATGATTTAGATTCTCCATAAAAGTATTTGTCTTAGCTAAGGAGCATTATTCAGCACGTATTTTAATCAAGTAAATAAGGAAAGTCTTGAAAAATAACAGCTGCATCTTCCCAGGTAGCTGACCCTGGGCTATATTGGTCCCATTGGACCTTGACTTGCTCAAACTCACGGTTCTTGAGTCGACGAACCCGGTGGTCCAGTATATAGAATGGTTCGACTTGAAGGGCTCCTTCCTCGGAAACCTGCAATTTTTCAAATTTCAAAACATGGGATGGGTCGGGTACATATTTTCTAAGCATAGAAACATGAGACACATTATGCATCTTTCTTAGGTGGAACGACAGCTTGAGCTTGTAAGCAACTCGTCCAATCCTCTCTAGGATCGTGAATGGCCCAACAAATCTAGGTGATAGCTTTGTTCCCTTACCCATCCTAAAGGAACTTTTAAAGGGTTTGATTCTAATGAAAACTTGGCTTCCTTCCTGAAATTTTCTATCAATTCTCTTTCTATCAGCATAACTTTTTTGGCGATCCCTGGCTTCTTTTAGTCTCTGCTTAATTGTAGTCATTTGTTCTTCCATTTCTTGGAGCATTTTCGGGTCCCAACATGACTCGGTCCTCTAATCGATCCCAACTTAACGGAGTACGACATGGTCTTCCATACAAGATTTCGAAGGGAGCTGCCTGTATTGAACTGTGGTAACTATTGTTGTACGCAAACTCTACTAAGGGAAGGTATTTCTCCCATTGGTTTTGTTGATCCATGACATACATTCTTAACATGTCCTTCAACACTTGGTTTACTCTTTCTGTTTGACCATCTGTCTCTGGGTCATATGTTTTACTGAAATTTAGTTGTGTTCCGATAGATTGTAATAGACTTTTCCAAAATCTGGAAGTAAAACGTGCTTCTCTATCAGATATTATCTTTCGTGGTACTCCATGAAGGCGAATTATTTCTTTTAGGAAAATTTGAGCGATAGATGATGCTTCAAAGGTGGTCTTGACTGGAATGAAGTGAGCACTCTTAGTTAATTTATCAACCAAAACCATAATACAGTCATGTCTCTGAGATGTCATAGGTAAGCCTCCAACAAAATCCATCGAAACAATCTCCCACTTAGTTTCTGGTATATCATGGGGTTGTAAAAGTCCTGCCAGGTGACGATGTTCAGCTTTAACCTGTTGACATTCTAAACATCGAGCCACAAACATTGTTATATCCTTTTTCATTCCTGTCCAGAAAAATAGTTGTTTTAAGTGTGAATACATTTTTTGGACTCCTGGATGCGTAGCGTATGGAGCTTGATGGGATTCCTTGATTATTAAATTCCGAAGATCATCATCTTCTGGGACATAAATCCTATCCTTATATCATAGAAATCCATCGTTTTCTAAGGTGTATTCCTCCCACTTGGTTGCCATAGGTACCTCTTCTTGCAAGGCAAATTTTATTTTCTGGTAATGTGGGTCCTTTCCTAAATGATTTAGAATCCGGCTCCTCAAGTCTATCTTTAATGTCGTCATTGAATGAAGTCTAGGTCTCCTGCTTAAAGCATCTGCCACTTTGTTCTCTTTTCCCTTAATATAGGATATCTTGAAATCATAATCACTAAATAGCTTACTCCAGCGTCGTTGTCGAGAATTAAGGTCCTTTTGTGTGAAGATATACTCAAGACTTTTATGATCTGTTCTTAACTCAAATTGACGCCCCATTAGATAATGTTTCCACAATTTCAAGGCCATTACAACCGCTGCTAATTCTAGATCATGAGTTGCGTAATTGATTTCATGGTTCTTAATTTTTCGAGAAGCATAAGCGATAACTCCTTCATCTTGCATCAAGACTGCACCTAATCCTTCTTCTGATGCATCAGTGCATACAAGAAAGTCCTTGTCCATGTCAGGTACTTTTAATATTGGGGCCATTGTTAGTCGATGTTTTAGCTCCTTAAATGCTTTCTCACACTCACTTGTCCATTCAAACTTAACCCCTTTCTTTTGTAGGTGGGTGATGGGATTAGATATTTGCGAGAACCTTTCTACAAACCTTTTATAGTAGCCTGTTAATCCCATAAAGTTGCGTACTTCTTTGACATTTCGAGGAGTGGGCCAAGTCATTATAGTTTCAACCTTACTGTAATCCACTGCAATGCCTTTCCCACTAATGGTATGGCCTAGATATTGAATTTCTCTCTCAAAGAAGGAACATTTAGAAAGTTTTCCATAGAGCTTATTTTCTCTAAGGCATTGTAGTACCAACCTCAAGTGTTCTAGATGCTCTTTCTCATTACAGGAATAAATGAGGATGTCATCCAAGAACACTTGGACAAAGCAGTCCAGATATTTTCGGAAGACACTATTCGTCAAGTTCATGAAGGTTACTAGGGCATTAGTCAAACCAAATGGCATAAAAATAAACTCATAGTTTCCATAGCGTGTTTTGAACGTCGTTTTAGGTATGTCTTCCTCCTTGATTCTTAGCTGATGATAACCTGACCGTAATTCTATCTTGGAGAATATTGAAGCTCCTTTTAGTTGCTCAAAGAGGTCATCGATTCGAGGCATGGGGTACCTGTTTTGAATGGTGGCCTTGTTTAAATATCGATAATCAATACATAACCTAAGAGTTCCATCCTTCTTCTTTACAAAAATTACTGGTGCACCCCAAGGTGACACACTGGGTCTTATAAAACCTTGGTCAAGAAGTTCTTTGAGCTATATACTCAATTCATTAAGCTCTGGAATAGTCATTCGATAAGGTTCTTTGGATATGGGTTCCACTTCTGGTTTCAAGGTTATGGAGAAATCAATTTCTCGAACTGGAGGCAAACCTGGTAACTCTGGAGGAAATACATCAGCAAATTCGGAAAGTAGTGGGTGCAATTTATCCGAGGACTTCTCATTGGTAAGAACCATTTCTACCACATAAATCTTGCACCCTTTTCTCATACACTTATTAACTTTCTTGGTTGATATGAGGCGTAATGTAACATCACGTCTAATCCCTTTTATCACCTTGGTTTCTCCTTGGTCATTTTTTATGAGGACTGTTTTATTATAACAATCCAATATAGCTTGATGGGATTCAAGCCAATCCATTCCCACGATTAAGTCATACGTTCCGAGAGTTGTACTATATAGATTCATCTTGGTATCACACCCCCCAATGTTAACACTACAATTTCTTACCATTGACCCTACTGATTGATGAGAGCCTGACGCCATTTCTACCATTCTAAAGTTACTTTGCTCATGAGCTGTCAATCCACATCTAAGTATTGTTGAAGGTGAAATAAAGCTATCAGTAGCACCTGGATCAATTAACACAGATAGAGGGATGTTATTGATCATACCTGCAGATTCTACTATAGTGGCTTGGTGCTCATCCTGGCGATGGTTTGTAGCTGCATGAATTCGATGTGGTTTTTGTGGTCTTCCTCCTTTTTCTTTTTATTCCTGTTGTTTAATCCCTGCTTGATAACTTGGACAATCTTATCTATAATGTGGACCTTTACAATGCCAACATTCTACTTGTGCCTGCTTCTCACGTTGTACTCGTCCTTGGTCACCAAATCTTCTATTCTTCCCATTAATCAAGTAGGGTTGACCCTTACGTCCTCTTGGAGGTGGTCAAGAAGTGGCGCTAGCGATCCGAGAAATAGTGCTTTGTCTTCCCTGGAATCTATATGGCTGCCCCCCTGGTTTACTCAGCCTCATTGTGGAATGCTCCCTTCATGAATTTCCAGCAACTACCATTTGTTTCTTCATATTGATTTTCCTCAAGACTTGTTTGGCAAAACTGATGGTTGTTGCCATAGTGGTGGGTTTCCACATGGTGACTTCTGCTCGGACTAAGGGTTCGAGTCCATGTAAGAATCTTTCAGCTTGATGTCTATCATCAGCCATATAGTCCACGTGATGGACCAACGGATACAATTCAGCTTCATAGTCCTCGATAGATCTACCATTTTGTGGTACTTCATGGAAAGCTCCTACTTGTTGGTGTTTATACTCCTCTGATAGGTACCTAATTCAGAAGGCTTCCTCAAACATTTCCCAAGTAACTTGTACTGGTGTAACTTGCATCTTTGTTTCTTCATTTACCCACCATAATAAGGCATCTCCTTTTAGTAGACTCATTGATATCTAGGCTTTTTCCGTACAAGTGTATGCCTTAAAACTAAGTGATCTTTCGACAGCCATTACCCATGCTTCTGCTTTTGAACCCCCTTCTAGACCCGTAAACTCTGGTAATTTGGATTTTTGGAATTCTTTTATAATATCAAGTGTTGCTTGTCCATCTTTGATATTGAATTGAGAATTTAGGTCTTGTCTCTGTTTTTGTTCCACTTCCTTTTGCATATTTCCTTGATCTCGTCCTTGGCTTGAGACCCAATCCTTAAAGATATTGGTCATTTCTCCAAGGGAATGTAATATAGCTTGCTCAGCTGGGGTTCCTATCTCTGAAGTGGCGGGAGGTGGTGTTTCTACTCCAAGGTTGTTTTGGTTTTGTCTTCGACGTTTAGGAGCCATGATCTACCATGTAACTGCAGTGGATTTATTCATTACTTTTATGCCAAAAGCTATAACAAATTTAGTTACTCAATTGAAGTATAATACTTAAAGCATAATTTATTACAAATTTCAAAGTATATATAAAAACAAGTTTAGTACGAAATATTCTATCAATCACGGAGATGTGGTTCAATATCCACCAAAAGTCGAAGAAGTGCTTCGAGTCTCATGACTAAAGAATATTTTTCCTATTACAAGATTACAATCAATCCTATGGAAAGTATATTATCTACAAAGTGGATGCCTTTTAACTAGTTAAGGCCCATGAAGAAACTGGTCATGAATAGTCCTCATGACTGGACAACATAATTACATAGTGGAGCTTTCTGGATAAACCCACGTAAACCTTTTTATAAATAAAAACTAGTACTATCGGATGATTTATTATATGCTTTGAACAAATTCGTATGACCAAGCAAAGTAAAACTAAAGTGACATTTTCCTTTTAATCACATTCAGTTACTATTTTCATGTCATGTGTTAAAAAGAAAGAAGTACGGTTAGTTTTGCTATGATAGTATAAAAGTTGTATTGATGCTTAGTTTAGTAAATTAATATGATATCTGGTGAAGTAATATTAATATGATATATATGTCATAAAATTTATGAATCAATCATAAAAATATTCCACACCATAAAGAAAAGACACTGCCACCCGACCCAGAACCGGATCGGATGACGGGGAATGTTATTCCTCCCCAACACAAAAAAATAGTCATTTTATTAATTATATGGTCTTCCTGCAAGCGCACCCGCGAAGGCAACACCATTTCAAATCCCTTAAATTACAATACAATTAGGCATAAAATTGCCTGCCTAAGATAGAAAATTGTAAACTTGTCGAGAAATCTGCCCATACTGATCAACCTGATATTGTGATTTGAAACATTCAGACACCTACAATCTTGCGATATACACTTACAAATTTACAGATAACTCCATTGCTAAAGCCTAAAGGAAAAAAAAATTACAGATTGTAACCACCATCATCCCATACACCGATTCTACCAATTTCATCTTCCTACATTTGCTTAATTCAATCTGAAGGCCAGTTTGCTGTCGTAAATCAATTGGGCTTAATTCTATTTCCAATAAACCCATAATCGCAGGTCTTTGGACTAAAATTTGTGTAGCAATTAATAGAAGGCCAGATATATACAGTTGCTATGGAAGGGAAGTGCAGGAACATGTCCAGAGTTCGAATCTTCTTGACCCATTTCCTCCCAGCGCTGCGGAAGATCAAGAAGAGGTGTGTGCACAGTGTAGCACCAATAGGAAATTCTTCATAAAATTTGTCAATCACGGCGTCGATAGCACAAACCTACCTTAATATAAAGATGCAAGAAGTGTGTGTTCTGTGCACAAAAGGCCATATTGCGGAGACCCTAATGACAACTAATTCTGGAAAGAGGTTATTGACATCTAATTTTGGAAGAGGATAACAATAACGCCTTAATAGTCGTAGATTTCAAAGCTAGATATACTCAGAGGAGAACAATCATCAGAAGATAACCTTTTTGCTTATCCAAATACCAAAACGATAATTGATCAATTCTGAACTTTAAATCATAAAAATCTATAATGCATGAGGAACAAACTTAATGATCGTACCCCATGAGGCACCCTATACGCCTGACCCCACTGATGTAGATGGATTATCAAATGTTGAGCGCAATAGCGGAATAAAATATAGACTGACTGTCACTTTCTGTGTTTTGGGCTAACAATCAGATAAAAAAAAAAAACCTGCATATCGGATGCATGTTCCTAGCCACTCCAGAACAGATTTACTCATTATGTAAAGGCTGTCTAATACCATATTACTGAAAAGAATAAATTCTGAACCGAAAAGCACAATTACTAAAGCGTATGTCTTTCATTATGTAAAGGTTGTATGATACCATATGTAACAGCACAAAGTAGTGACAACTTCAGCTGTGCTTTCCATATCAGATATTGTAACTTACAAGAAAGAAATGACTTTCTTTTCATTTATTAATTTAATGCTCCAAGATCCTACACATGCACAAGATCCAGTATACAATATATGTTGATTACAAAATATATGCATGTAACAAACCGGAAACCGAGCTGCATTCTAGCGTCAATAACTCAGTTGTTCTGACAACTGCATTCCAGTGTTAATAACTGAGTTGTTCACTACACAATTATTACTAGGACAACTAATTTATTAGCATGCATTTTGTAGGAATTTACAGGGTAAGTTCCTCAGACAGAACACCAAAAGGACACCGCTCACAAACAGATCATAGATCAATACACCAGTATTTTCACGTGGTTAAAACCCTCAGAGAGGGAAAGAGTCCACGGCCTGCGCCAACGTGGCTACTACAGGCAATTTATTAATAAAAGAATGAAAATTTACATAAGCTTCTCTCATGCACGGTTAACCTACAAATGACCCTCCATGCGCTTTAAATAGAATTCATGGACCAATCGGGTGTCAAGCCACGGATCAAGTGTCGGTAATACCGAGGAGAGAATGAACCGTCGGATCACTACATATCGTGACCGTCGGATTGTAAGTTACAAAATGTACAACGGTAAAGAAACACACTTTACCTAACGCTAACCTAACTCTATACTAGACCAAGTTGAACTTAACTATTCCTATGTGTCGGAATATCCTAACATCCCCCCTTAAGAACAACTTGGGATAGGATTGAAGGATTTACAAATATGACACAATAGGAGAAGGAAGGAGGCACTAGAGCCTATCCCCCCTTAGTGACAACTTTCTGAACTCCAAGCATATATCGAAGTTTAGTGAACTTCGCCTCTGTGAGAGCCTTTGTGAAGATGTCTGCAACCTGATCATCTGTTGAACAATATTGCACTTCAAGAACATGGTCATGAATGAGCTTTCTGATGAAGTGCATGTGAAGTTCAATGTGTTTGCTGCGCTGATGCTGAACTGGATCTTTGCAAAGCTGAATGGCACTTTGATTATCACACCAAAGTGTAGTCGGATGCTGCTGCTCAAAGCCAAATTCTTATAGGATCTGACGAAGCCACAATGCTTCCTTACTAGCTTCCACGGCACCACGATACTCTGCTTCTGCTGACGAAAGAGAAATGGCAGCCTGTTTGTTACAAGCCCATGTAATAGGTCCTGAACCAAGAGTGAAGACATAACCGGCAGTAGACTTCCGATCATCAGGGTCACCAGCCCAATCAGAATCAGTGAAACCAACTAATAGAGGAGCTGCTTTGGCACTGTAATGAATCCCAAACTGTACTGTACCTCGAACATAACGAAGTATTCTTTTAGCTGCTTTCCAATGACTTTCACGGGGGTTTTGCATAAAACAAGCAACAAGGCCAACAGCAAAGGAAAGGTCAGGACGAGTATGGGTTAAATACAAGAGTTTTCCTACAAGTTGACGGTATAAGGTAGCATCAACTTCAGGAGAAGTACAAGAGACTGAAAGTTTGACTCCAGACTGAAAGGGAGAAGGAGCTGGCTTACAATCTTCCATGTGAAAATGACGAAGAATATCACAAGCATACTTGGACTGGGAAAGGGAAATACCCTCCTTGGATTGCAAGACTTGAAGACCGAGAAAATAGTGTAAGTGTCCTAAGTCTGTCATTTCAAATTCTTTTTAAGGCTGGACTTCACATGGTTTATAAGGTTGGGATCACTACCAGTAAGAATAATATCATCAACATAAAGAACAAGGATGATAAGAGAGTTGCCCACTTTCTTGGTGTAGACAGTATTGTCAGAATGACACCTAGAAAAGCCAGATTCTAAAAGAAAGCTATCCATTTTGGCATACCAAGCCCGAGGAGCTTGCTTGAGACCATAAAGAGATTTCTTAAGTCGACATACAAGGCTGGAGTCTGTTTGGATGAAGCCAATGGGTTGTTCCATATAGATTTCTTCATGCAAGTCCCCATGCAAGAAGGCAGATTTAACATCCATCTGATGGACTTCCCATTTTAAAGAGGCAGCAAGGGAAAGAACAGGGCGGATAGAGTTCATTTTGGCAACAAGGGAGAAGGTTTCAGTGTAGTCAATGCCTTCAACCTGTGAAAAACCCTTAGCAACAAGACGAGCTTTATGTTTATCAACTTTCCCATCTGGTCCATACTTGGTTCTGTAACCCATTTACATCTAACAAGTTTGCGTCCCTTTGGTAGAGGAACAAGATCCCATGTATCATTTGCCAACAATGAATGATATTCTTCATTCATAGCTGCTTCCCAATGTGGATGGCCTGAAGCTTCTGCAAAAGTGTCAGGATCATGATTTACTGGAGCTTGAGCCAGTAAAGAAGAGGCTCTTTCAAACTGAGAACGTGTACGGCGCTAATCTGTAGGATCACCGGCAAGATCACTTGCTGCATCTCGAGTAGCACGGACCCATCTTGGAAGTGAAGGAGCTGAAGGAGGATCTTGATCCTGAGAAGGTGGTGGAGGATTATCTTCCTCACTTTCATCATCTGAATAAGAAATGTTTTCAAAAGTAGAAGAGATAGGAAGAGGTGGCACATCCGCCGGACTAGGCTCGCAGGCCGATTTATTTTCATCAAATTTTACATCTCTTCTAATGATAACATTTTTGGACTTAAATGGAATAAGTCTATAACCTTTTACATCTTCAGAATATCCAACAAAAGTACATTTCTCACTCTTAGGTTCTAAAGCTTTATGCTTTTCATCTGGAATATGGGCCCATGCTTCACTTCCAAAAATACGAAAGTGACTTACATCTGGTTTAATGGAACTCCAAGCTTCTTCTGGAGTGATATTCTTTAGAACCTTAGTAGGAGTGCGATTTATTATATAATTTGCACAATTAATTGCTTCGGCCCAAAAACTAAGACTGAGTCCTTTAGATTGCAGCATACAGTTAGCCATTTCCTTTAAGGTGCGATTTTTCCTTTCAGCTACACCATTTTGTTGTGGAGTGTATGGAACAGTGTGTTGCATTTGAATTCCATTTTCGGTGCAAAAGTTGATGAATGTGTTTTTAACATATTCTCCACCATTATCAGTTCTTAGCTTAAGAATTTGATGTCCAGATTGTTTTTCAACAAAGGCTTTGAAGGCCAAAAATGTGTTAAATACTTCGCTCTTGAGTTTTAAGAAGTATACCCAAGTGCGTCTGGAGAAATCATCAATGAAAGTTAAGAAATACTTGCAGCCAGAGAATGAAGCAACAGGAAGTGGACCACATAAATCACTGTGCACAAGCTGTAAAGGGGCTGAGGCGTGCCAAGAGGCACGTTTTTCAAAACTGTCCCGATGATGTTTTCCGAGTACACATCCGGAACAAACACCATCTCTGCAAGATACCATAGGAAGACCTGTCACCATATTTTCTTTACATAGATGCTGAAGGGAGCGATAGTTTAAGTGACCAAATCGCTCATGCCAAAGTTTGCTCACTTCATCATTATGAGCAACAAATACTGAGGGAAGATTTGATGACCCAAAGTTGTGAAACTTATACAACCTTGTGGAATCATCAGCAATGCCAGTAGCTAAAATCTGTCTAGGATCCTTTAGGTCCTTAATTACAACATCGTGAGGTGAAAATTCAACGATTTTACCTTCACCTGAATGAGTTATCTGATATACAGATAGAAGGTTGCAGGATAAGGTTGGAACACATAATACATCATTAAATTGACCATTGTCTATATGAACAGTTCCAGTCCCTACAACACTAAGAGATCTATCATCACCAACATATATATTTTTGGTGTTACAATCATTTAAAGAAGAAAACATGGCTTTATTTTTGGCCATGTGATAAGAAGCTCCAGAATCAATGAGCCACTCATGAGAATGAGAGGAAGAAGATACATTTAGTGCATAGCCAGACTGAGATGCTTGACAACCACATGCAGAAAGTGCCATTCCTAAATATGAATTTGAAGAGTGCTCCAAATGGAAGTTATGCTTCTTCATTGTTGCTTCCAAGGCTTCCATCTTCTTAAAGCATTTAGATTCTAAGTGGCCATCTCGATTAAAAAAGTTGCAATGCCTATTAGTCTTCTTCCCTTTGTTTTTATTTGCCTTATCATTTTGGTGAAATGATTTTTCATTTTGAGGTTGAAATTGCTTAGGACCCTTGTTTGGTTTAGGACCATTCTTTTTCAGGATACGACTTCTTAGGATTCTTTCAGTTTGGTTGCTTCTGGGCGATTAACGCTTTCTTAAAAGAGTTTCCAAGATTAAGAATACCAAGGTGTAAGAGTTTTTCTTGTTCTCTTATTAAAGAATCAAAAAAAGTATCAAAGGAAGGGGGCTTGTAGTCATGTCCTTGAGAAATGAAGCCTTCTCTTGTAGAATGGAAGGTGGAAACAAACACAGAGTAGGCTGGTCCCAACATGGTAAGAATGCAATAGATAAGGGCACTATCTTCTTTCTTAACCTTAACACCTTCCAAGAGAAGTCTAATGGTATTGAACTTGGACAAGAAATCTTCAATGCTAGAAAAATTATTAGGGTCCAATGTAAGCAACTCATTTTCAAGTTGATGGGCTCTAAGTTCATTTTTTATTCCAAAAACTTTAGTAAGCTGCTCCATTGCTTTATCAGGAGTATCAATTTCTGCAATATGGAATCTAAGATCGGGAGAGATAAACATCCCTATCAACCCATGTGATTGATCTTGTCTATTTTCCCATTTGGCTGCTTTCTCTTCATATTTCGGCTTGGTTTCTTGGCCTGAGGCTATTCGGTAAAGACCTTTACTTCTAAGTAAATCCACAAGGTAGGACCACCATTGGAAGTAGTTGGTGCTGTCAAGAATGACTTGGCATGGACTTTCCATTTTAACATAAACTGAAGCTATATATGCTGAAACTAAGTGTTCCAATGGAAAGATCTCAAAAACTTAGGCTGTTTAAAAAAAAATGGCTCTGAAAACGGCTTCCGGATGAAGAAGTTATGGCTTTTTGAAAAAAACTTGATGAAGGCGCCGACAAATTGCGGGAATGTGCGGAAATGAAAAAAAACGCCCCTTTTTCCAACAAAAAGGAGATTTGAACCCAAGACCTCTACTCTCATAAATTAGCTTTGAACCAAGTGAGCTATACAAAAATTTTGAGAGAGAGAGAGAGAGGCGGGGGGGGGGGCTTTGTTTCTTTGGTCACTGAAGCTTTGGATTGCGTGCTTTCTTGAGAAAGCTCTTTTTCTTCCTACAAAACAAAAACACAAAACCCAACACGGACATACAAAAAAACAAGCCTTATGGCTTCAAGTTATCTTTACCCATAAACTGAATATTTTCCTCAATGTTTCTGATTTTCCGAGATCACACTAAGGCGCAGGGAAAAGAGCATACGCATGAGAAAAATCCTTCCTTTCTGTTTCTGATTTTCCCAGATCGCACAGAGTCACAGGGAAAAGAGCATATGCAAAAATGGAAGGTATAGATCCGGTAATAAAAAAAAGAGCTAAATAAACCGAAACCGAAATAAACAGAGAGAAAATAACTGTAAACTGCAAATAAACACTGTATACCTCCATATCTTAAAAATGACGCAACTAGGGCTACCAGAAACCTTTTCGCGTGAAACAAAAGGGGTTCCTCACTAGAACAGATGCTCCTAAAATAACAGAGCAGTCCTCTCAGCCCGAAAGAAGTGAGAAACCGCAGATCTAGGAGATGGCAGTCGGATGCAGTTGTACTGGCTTCAGATTTGGATCACCAACAAACCCGGCCCTCAAATAGCTCTGATACCATGTAGGAATTTACAGGGTAAGTTCCTTAGACAAAACACCAAAGGACACCAATCACAAACAGATCACATATCAATACACCAGTATTTTGACGTGGTTAAAACCCTCAAAGAGGGAAATAGTCCACGACCTGAGCCAACGCGGCCACTTCAGGCAATTTGTTAATAAAAGAATGAAAATTTACATAAGCTTCTCTCGTGAATGGTTAACCTACAAATGACCCTCCATGCGCTTTAAATAGAATTCATGGACCAATCGGGTGCTAAGCCACGGATCAAGTGTCGGCAATACCGAGGAGAGAATGAACCGTCGATCACTACATATCGTGACCGTCGGATTGTAAGTTACAAATGTACATAGTAAAGAAACACACTTTACCTAAATCTATACTAGACCAAGTTATAATTAACTATTCCTATGTGTTGAAATATCCTAACAGTCACCGATATGAATACAGTCATAAATTTGAAGAAGCACAAAATGATCTTTGAGAAAAATTCACTACACGTAGTAGTACCACTAGATCCAGCCGAAGGAACACGATACACTGAACCGGTGCGTGACGATGATAGTGATGATGATCTTGATTGTATTTACAAGATAACCACATGAAAAGAGGATTGGGTGAATCTGACTACAGATGGAAGGATTTCGTGGGAGCTCGAAAGCTCCTATACTTCGGATTCAGACGAAGAGATAGAGCGATGGCAGAATCAGCTGCACAAAGTAACAATGATTAATTGCAACATGATGGTTAGATCACTATGCCATGTGACAACAGAAGCAAGGGATCTGCCAACATATGATGGGTTGACAGTAGTGGATGAATTCGTAAGCAAATTTGAAAGTGTAGAACCAGAACAATAGTGGTTCGATGCGCTGGAGTGGGCACTATACAACACCTGCACGATGGTGGGGTGTGCATCAAGGAAATTTTGAGGACTGACATGAATGCCGAAGGATGATGTAACTTCGATTTGGAAAACCCCAGCTCAGAATGCGAGCCAGTCAGTAGGGGCGGAACAACTTTCACGCCCACCTTTCCTGATGGGTACGAACATATGTTGTACAACCCACACAAGGACACACCACTCCTAGAATAGAGAATTGAAACAAAATGCAGCAGCAGGAAAGGTGACATGCGCTACCAAATATCCATGAAGAAGCATTTGATAGGGTGTGTGGAGTACTGAACAGGGTTCACCAGGCAAGACACACTGATTGGTTCCTGCGCGTACCAACAGTTCGATGGGCCTATAGGACCACGTGCAAGAACCTGACTGCAAAAATGATTCTGAAGGTGCGAAGCAGAGTAGAGAATATAATTTTTGAAGAGAATGCAAAGACGAATCCACATGTAATAGCTCCCGTAGTTGTGACAATGCACGAAGACTAGGATGAAACAATCACACAGCTATGCGAGGTCAAACATAGAGATTCAGGAAGCCATTCGATGAGGGAACCTTAGACTTTGCGAACTTGAAAAAGACCATGTATGACTAAGGAGGAAAAGCATTTTGATGGACGTCGTGGTCAAGAGGCTGGAAAATGAGGTCAAGCAAGCATGTCTCGTCAATAGACCAAGGATGACAAAACAAGGTGCGAATGATCATACCACTGGATTAAAATATTGTCACCGAGAAATTATGACTCTGCTACCATGTCTACGATCACACCACACCAAATGTAGTAACTAGGGGAGTGCACTACCTATAGTAGGACGCACGGAACTGGCTGTCGTGCAGGAAATTGAGGAGTTTCCGTGTACTATACTGGAAGGCGAGTTGAAGTCTCGCACAGATGGTGCGACCACCTGACTAGCCGTAGGGAGAACAGTCTCAATGCTCCAAGTAGTTGAAAGAGAGCACAAGGCTATAAAGGACTCTATTTGGGAGCTACTTGATGAGGGAGGTGTGCGCAGGATCAGCATGTCACAAGGTTCACGACTCTGCACGGGGGGTTGTGCTGCTGTGTGGATAGGCTGGGAAGCAACCATTGGTGTCACTTTTCATGACAAGATATCTGATTTAAGGCAAAAGGGAGCAGGAAGTGGGTATTTAAGACATGAATTAAGGGTAAGATTTGGGGCAATCTACCGCCAAGAAAGCAATGATGACCTAGAATTGGGGGGAGAGGTCGAATTTGAATTCAAAAAGGTGCTATAAAACTCCAAGGGCTAGGCATGAGACAACACTTGTTCACTTGAGATTTGAGCAGTTGATTAGAGCACAAAGTGTTGAGCGCCAAGCGATATTCAAGCCCCAGAGTTCGAAAACGACCATAGATAGTTCAAACAAGATGGCGGCTACTAAGAGAGGTTTGGGCTTTGCAGAAGGAACCAGTGACAAGGCCACGCAGGACCCCATAGTACATGATGTTCCCAAATATACTGGGGTCACACTGGAAATCTCGAAATCACCTCAGATTCTAAGGCCCAAGAAAGATAAGTAGGCAGCGGGACCAGTCCACATGTCCCCCCTGAAATCCGTGGTTCAGAAAGCTCTCAAAGGAAGAAAAGGGCAAGGCTATCACCATTGACAGAAATGATGAGGAGGAGGACCTACACACTCTTTTCGATGAGATAGAGGAAGCAGAGGACGTGGAAGAGGACATCCAATCGATGCACTCTATAGTGAAATTGCCCAAGTACATCCCTTCATGGAAAGGGAAAACTAAGATACCAAAGGATCTTAATGCCACCAAGAGCACACTCCAGACCCTGCTCCTCCCTGATGGAATGTGTTTGAGGGCTCGCACCTTGGCCATGTGCCCACAATGAAGTTTGAAGATTGGGACCTCGTGGACAGTGAGAAGTTCCTAGACTTAAAGAAGGAGAGCCTCATGAAGAAGAGCAAGGAGGGGCCAATCACAACATTAGAGCCGTGAAAATGGCTACGCGGTGTGGAGAAGTCCGGATTGCTTCATCTACTATGGATTCCACACTTTCACCCTACGCCCATCACTATTTTCATCATCAGGTAGCTGCTTTGCCTGGTGCATGATGGATACTTATGGTTGGAGGAGCCTATTCCCATCACGGCAGATCTCATCCATAGAATTTCCTGGCTTCCACGTAAGAGAAAGAACCCCGCAACGATAGCAAGAAAAGTAGAGATTTGGCTTTCATGGAGGCCATGAAGAAAAAATACAAGTTTGAGAAGAAAAGGAGGGGTTACACAATCAACAGCATCGAAGATAAAGGGGTGCACATAGCCACCTAACTCCTGGTCGAGAATGTCATGAGAAAATGTCGTGGCATTGAGGTACTAACACCGGTAGTTGCATTGCTGAACAATGCGTAGAGGGGGTCCAATTCAACTGGGCTGAGTTCCTCTGTGAGGAATTTTTGACAACCTGTAAGGAAGCCAAGGAGCAGGGAAAGACCTTCCACTACGCGTGGTTTCCCTTGTCCATTTTGCTCATAATGGGAGAACTGCTAGAGGACAGTCAGTTCCCAAGCATTGAACAGGACTTACGAGAGGCCGTAAAGTACATGTCTCTCTGGGCTACCAAGGATGCGATTCACAAGACAAAGATCTTCTGGGTGCTCATGGAGGCGAGCATCCAGATGTGGATCAATAGAAGGCCGCGCCTATCCCCCATAGTGCACAACAGTCTCAGAGCTTTGCAAACTTCAAATCGGACATGCATAGTATTTACATCAAGGCGCGTAAGGATCTGACACAAAAATTGACCAAGCTCCCCTTCATCGCCATTGATGATGTAATTTTTTCATTGTTAGAGTCATGGCCTCCCGAGTGGCGTGCCCCAGATCTGGCAGAGCTGGATAGGAAAACAAAACGGAAAAAAAAGGATGAGGCCAAGTTGCATGTCACGAAGTTGGCCAAGAATAGGCGCAATGCAAAAGCATCAGCAGAGGTAAGGGTTGTCCGCAAGGCAACAAAGGCAGTTACAAAGCAGGCAAAGGATTTCTAAGTAGCAGCAGCAGCGCAAACAACCGGGCCTACAACAATGCGGGAAGAAGAGGGCCTAGAATTTTCTACAGGATAGGAGGAAGAGGCCACAGACCATGCAGAAGAAGGCACTGACCCGAGTACAACTTCCACCGAACTTAAAAGGTCATGCGCCACAGAGAGATCGGGTCCATGGAAAAAGGTCAAGGCCTCCAAATTGGCCATCGACCCGATCACATTAACAAAAGGCGACCTCTATGACATCGTCGACATGGTTCACGAGGTCACCAAGGAAGCGTTCCAAGAAGCCATGTCAGAGCAGCAGATTCTGTTGGGGGCCCTAAGGGCATAGCTACAGGAACTATAGGTGCGGCCCCCATAACAAGGCACCATAGCCACCTATGGTGTAGCAGGCACATCAACAACGGAGCAACTACTACGAGCAAAGATGGCCAACACCATAGTGATACTAGGAGGGGCGCTAACAGTAGAGAATGAGGTCGACAGAGGCACAATGCGCAGTATCAAGGCACTTGGCCTTAATCTGGCTGCCCTTCTATGAGACACACTGTACCAACTATAGGATGGTATAACAGCAGAGCTCCGTGCCAGGGAGGGTCATGCGATTCAAGTGATGAGTGAGAAAAAGATCAACATCGAATAGCTTAGCCTGCAGTGTGACGAACTGGTGTCATAAAACCAGCAGATAGTGTAGATAGTTGATGAAGCATGTCAGCGAGTCCCAAAGTTGTCCATCACTGCAGACCTACCAACATAAATGTGGATCCACTGTCTGGCAAGTGGAGTCTGAAATGCATGTGAGGAAATAATGCGTGTGCAGCTGGAGTTGAATCTCCAGATTGCCGAGCTGCGATTGAATTTGCAGCCTTCCACTCCTCCAGAAGTTAGATAGCAGCGCATTAGCGCTATTAAAAAAGGATCGAAAGAAATTGGATGGGAAGTGCAGGACTGTACCTATATTTTAGACCAAGCCTTTGGCATCCTCACATCCTTACAGGAGGATGCCAACACACAGTGCCTGGAACTGCGTAGATAGTCGTCTTGAATCAACAACTTGCAAAGATGCAGCAAGCATGGGCACTGAAGGAGTAGGTGGATGCTGCAAGACGGAAAGAGGCACTTCTCAAAGCGTGCGTCTAGCCATGGATTGATGAGGCCTTCACCATTACGGTAGATATCGAGGGCAAGCTCACATAGATGCAGGGACTCTATGCGCTAAGGCAGGCAGTTGATCCTCAAAAGGAAGGATCAAAAGAGCACATGTAGTAGGTCTAGCAAACCACAAAATAGTGTGCCACAGACCTCCGAGAAGTACGAGACCAGTTGGAGGGGCTCTGTGCCAAGATCGCCACACCAACAAAGTGACTCAGGATGAGTCACGATGATTGTGTTGGGGGAATGTTGGGCATGGAATCCCCCAACAACATGTTTTGGGGCTCAAAGCCCAGGTTTTGGTCAAATGTATTGTAAGACTCCGCGAATTGCGGGCACGGAGCGCGAAGTATAGGCTGAGTCATAGGGTTTTCCTCCCTACATATTGTAAATTAATGTAATGTCATGTCGGCCTACCCATGGTCCATGGACCATCGGATTGTATAAATAGAGCAAGGCTCTAAGTTGTAAAGATAGCAAATTGAAAAGATAGATGAATACGAATGACTCGAGCATAGAGTAAGAGTCTAAGTGTATTGGGTCATAGTAATAGGAAGAGGCTTGCAGCTGAGTGTGCAGAGGCCTAGTAGAGTCCGCAGCTGAGTGCGTGGACCCCTGCAGCTGAGTGTGCAGAGGCCTAGTAGAGTCCGCAGCTGAGTGCGTGGACCCCTGCAGTTGAGTGCGTAGGGCGGTGTCGAACCTGTAATTTTAAACAAAGAATAATAAAGAGAAGTTGATTCCAATTTTTGTTCATCTGCTTGTGTATTTCCTTCTTTACATTTATATTGTTTTGTTTATTGCGCGCACTTATATGATTTCTCGATATACTGTTAAGTATCACTAGTCTTACACAAATAAGTTGAATATTGGGTAATAACATATTAAATAGAAAGGAACTTGGGTATAATATGGGTTGCGCCCTGAGTAGGGCTGCATAGAAGTAGCATCACAGGTTGCGAGGGACTAACAGGTGCATGTAGCGACATGTGCAGGGCCAAACTGTGGACCGCCAAAAGCTCATCAGATATCCCCAAGGTGTGAAAACCTGGTTCTAGCACACTCCCATACTACTTCAGGGGAGACCTCAGTCCACGCTCCACAGACTGTTGCCGAAAGGGCTAGTAGTACCAGTATTTTCTTAGCTAAATCACCTTTGAACCTAGGTCAGGCCCATACAAGCCAACAACGGTGCTTTTACATACTTCTGTAGCAAGTAACAGTTATGTGTGGCATGTTTTTCGGCTACCTGACAGATAGCACACCATAATGCAGGCCCCGCACTAGGTCCTGCTTGAGCTTCTGGCCTTAAAGGCATCAATCCTCCTCCTACAATGTAAATTTCAAAGACTGGGCAATGTTAATTTTCATGACCCTACCTCTTGCATTTCAAGCTCCATACCTCCTCGGGTATTTCTAGCCAAGTTGTCTTGTCCTGCTTTAGACTTTGCATCTCAAGGCACAGATTCTTTAGCTATGCATGAATCTGTTGAACTCCTAGATTAGGATCCTGCGTAGGAGTCTCATGTAGTCTCATGGAAATCTCAAAGGCCTTTGTCTGAGTTGTTATCTTCTGCAGTGACAATGCACTCCTTAAGTGTGGTAGTAGCGAAGCCACAAACCACTCGTGATGTTGTCCATCTATCAAATTCATGTTGGCCTCACAGATTGTACATTTCAGCCTCTGATCTAGTTCCCAAGGTGTCTCGCTTGGTTGCATCACGATATCTTTGAATCCCACAATCGACTGAACCTTAGATTTGGGCCTACTAAATTCCCTATATAGTGTTGCCTGGATGTCCGCTACTCTAGCAATTCGGGTTATCGTTAGAGTACTTCATATACTAGGTTTACGTGCTATCTTGCAAAGCACTAACCAGTGTTGCCTTCTTTATATGATCATATGTAACACCCTGAGCTTCCCATACAGCCCTCACAATGAACCAGAATTGGTCTGGGTCCTCATTTCCCAAGCCTTTGAACAAAGGAAACTTCACTATGTTTGCCATACTAAACCGCGGTGGAGGTGGAGGTGGTATGGATGAAGTTGGAGGTGATGGTGGTGAAGTCGGAGGTTTTGTGGGTGGAGGTGGTATTTGTGAGAATCCTTGTCTTATTAATTGGATAACACTTCACGGAGAAACCTTCACTATCCCTTCTTCGCCTCTTTGCAGAGGTGAAATCAAGGGGCTTTAATCCAGACCCTTATTTCCTTCATTCCTGTAAGTTTTTCTGCTTCACATGGTCCCAAAAATCAAGGCAGTTGCAGAACCTTTTTTTCATACAACAACATCTTAATCCAAGTATTCAAAGATTTTATGTACTTACCTCGCGGTCCTTTGAAAAAGCATGGCTCCACCTCACTATAGCTAACTGAGTTGTAGACCACGAATTCATTCACAAATCTTCCTATGACGCGATCGAGCCAATGATCAACAGTGCGGGCGATCTTATCCTCTGATGCTTGCAACCTTTGCACTAGCTCTGGGGTCCACAGAATAGGACCGTCAAGTTTCCACCTTCCTTGACTATCTACTAGCTTTGCAATCCACTCATATAGCTCAATAGGGAAAGAACAAAAAAAGATTTTGTGGATCTCTATATACAGGTATCGGTCCAACCATTGTTCTTTTGATAGTCGCGGGTTTCTGTTCTCCTGTGCCGTGAATTCGTAGATATTTCTATCCAACCATTCTCCAATCTCCTTCTTAGCTGGATTCTAGTGATATGACATCACACAAGTCTTATGCAGATTCCTGTCGCAGCAACGGAACCATTTGTTGGCTTGAGGGGGCCTAACCTAGGTTCAACGTTAATTAGCCAAACAAATCCCTACATTACTGGCCCTTTAGGCATCAGCCCATAGAGTGCAGACCGAACTCTCACCCAAAGCTGTATGGGGGATGTTGGAACCAAGTTTCCGCACCCTTGAGATGGTTGTGATGTCATTTGATCTCTTCTATCCCTGCCTTCGTGTAGGTGATCTCACTCTAGGGCTTCTAAGACAAACCCCCTATTCCAGTTTTCAATACCTTAGTGAAAGTACATGATCGACCTTTCCGCAGCTCTAACCTATAGCTTAGGTACTTTTGTGTTGCTATAGCAGCGTGTCATGTACATTCCTCAATTATCCTAAGTGATTTTCTCATCTTGTCAAATACTTAAAGTTATCACCTCATAAGCAGATATTCGTGATTGTGTTCAATTATTCAATGTAATTGTATTCATTTCCACATCATATAAGCATAACAAAGGAAATTCACAACATATCTAAACCCATTAAGAGAACAAATACACATAAATTATAGAATGACCCCTTATATTAATATCTTCCAAGTATTACATACTTTATTCACTCTGCGTACACAGCTGCAGGGGTCCACACACTTCGCTGCCGACTTCTACCCTTGGCCTCTGCGCACTCAATTGCAGTGCCTTTACCTATGCTACAACCCAAGACTTAGACTTCTTGCTCTAAAGCTATGACTCTCTTCCTTGTCTAATGCCTCTAACTACTTAGAGCTTAGCTCTTGTTATATAATCCCATGGTCCGTGGACCATGGATAGATCTCTTACAACTGACTTTATTTTACAAAACTAAGGGCAGACAGCCCTTTGTGACACATAATACCTTCGCGCTCTGTAACTACAAAATACAGAGTCTTTACAATAATATTACAAAAACTTGACTAAAACATGGGCTTTTAGCCCCAAAACTGCCCTTGGGGGATCCCGCTCCCAACATATATGTTGATGCAGATATGGCGGGTGATAGGGATAACATAAGGAGCACCACATGGTATGTGTTTATTGTAGGTGGAAGAACTATCAGTTGGGTTTGAAAACTGCAAAGTGTTGTTGCACTCTCGTTGATGGAAAAAAAGTATGTTGCTACTCCAAAGGCTAGTAAAGAAATGATTTCGTTACAAAGGTTTTTGGATGAACTTGGTAAGAAGCAAGAGTTGGGTAGGTTATATAGTGATAATCAGAGTGACATACATCTTGCAAAGAAATTTGCATTTCATTCCAAGACTAAACATATACAGTTGAAGTACCATTTCATACGGTTAGTGTTGGAAGATGGATAGTTGAAGCTGAAAAAGATACAAACTAGCCATAATCCTGCAGATATGTTAATAAAAGTTGTAACCATGGAGAAATTGAGATTCTACTCGGTTTCAATTGGTCTTCAATTTTAATGATGAAGATGAGAAATAGCTATGTCCAATGTGGAGTCATTGTCCAACAAATGAAGCAACGGTGGAATTGCTATAATCAGTCTCCAAGTGGGAGATTGTTCGGTGTGAACCCCGATTATCTTCTTTATTCAAATGTATCGCCTCATTGGGCCCCAGCTCGTAATGGGGTGGAAACACTACTAGTTTTTTCACACCGCCAGGGGGTTCAAGGGGGGGGTGACGACCATTCTTTAGAGCCTGCCCCTGGCGGGGGATTAGGGGCAGCGCCCTCAAAGCTAAAAATAGATGTAAAATTTCCTTGTAAAATGTTGTAATTTCATGGCCAATATGAGCCATTCATTAGGTGGAAATCTGACGGTAGAAGTTATGCTTAATTTAGGGTTTTTGTGCCCTAGAAATAAACCCCTTGCTAAATATGAGGGAATTGTATTGCGGGTATGTAGAGGTCTATTCTAAGTGAGAAAGAGACAATATATTGTGTGAGAGGGAAGATGGAATTACAGTGGATCTGATGTAGGTTGTATCTCTTCATTTTTCTGGATAATATAAAAGGAGGGACTAGTTATTTCTCCATGGATGTAACCCAAATTGGGTGAACCACGTATATCTATGGTTGTCTTTTTATATTCATTTTCTGTGTTTATATTTCTGTAATATTTTATGTGTTCCATTTCTTTGTAATATATAATTTTATAACAACTTATATCAGAGGCAATGGTCTATTTGGTTGATAAACTCACAGGAGAGAAGGTTTCCTAGTTCGAGTGGGAGCAATGGTGGAAGATGGTAGGTTTAGGGTCGAAAAATTTAACGGCCAAAATTACCAACTGTGGAGGATACAGATGGAAGATTATCTGTATCAGAAAGATTTGTACCCACCATTTATGGGAAAGACAAAGAAGCCCACGAATATGACATACAGAATGGGATATTTTCAACAAAAAGGCACTTGGAACAATACGACTATACCTAGCAACATCGGTAACCTTTAATATTTTGAAGGAAACGACAATAGAGGGTTTAATGTCGACATTGGCCAAACTATTTGAAAAAACCTCAACCTCAACTAAGGTATTTATTATGAATATTTTATTCAATATGAAGTTGTCAGAAGGTGGATCTATTGATGATCATTTAAAGGAATTTAATACAGTCACCGATCAGTTAACTTCTGTAGGGGTAAATTTTGATGATGAAGTTAGGGTTCTGTTATTTCTACGCTCATAGCGAGAAAGTTGGAATGGTTTATTTTTGGCCATTAGTAACTCTGCCTCTGGATCTAGTACTTTAAAGTTTGATGATGTTATCAGTGCAATCCTTAGTGAGGAAATGCAACATAGAATATCTGGTAAGACTTTAGGTAATGCTTTAATAGCAGAGACTAGGGGAATAAAAATGGAAAGAGGAAAGAGCCTAGGATATCGCAGTAAGTCAAGGAAAGGCAGATCCAAGTCCAGATCGATGATAGTGTGCTGAAAATGCGGGAAGAAAGGACACATGAGGAAAGACTACAAGTCTAGGAAGGGAAAAGAAGGAGACTTGCAACAAGAAAACAATCATGAAGCGAATGTGAGAGGTGATGTGTTGCAAGAAGCTTTGATTATTTCATTAGAAAATATTATTGATGCCTATGTGGTAGATTCAAGGGCCTCATTCCATGCCACACTTGATAGGAAACATTTTCATGATTATGTTTAAGGAGATTTTGGACAACTCCAATTGGTGATGATAAACCCTATAAAAAATCATTGGAATGAGTAAAATTTTTATAAAATAGAAGAATGGAAATCCATTGTTGTTGAAGGAGGTAAGGCATGTTGGAGATCTGAAGAAAAATCTAATTTCAATAGGGTCATTAGGAGGTCAACATTGTGTAACTTCCTTTGCAGATAAAACATGGAAGGTCACTAAACGAGCCCTGTTCATAGAAAAAGGAGAAAATGTTGGTACATTGTATTTATGCAATGATATTTCTAATTATGCTAATGCTTTAACATCTATAGGAGAATATGTGACATTGTGGTGTCATAGGCTCAGGCACATGAGTGAGAAGGGGATGCAGATTTTTCACTCAAGAAATTTGTTGGCAGGTTTGAAGTATGTTGATTTAGAATTCTGTGAGACTTGTGTTTGTGGAAAATAGAAGAGAGTTAGATTCCTCAAATTTGGGAAAGAAATGAAGAGCGAAAAGTTAGAGCTTGTGCATACAGATGTATGGGAGCCTGCTCAGGTATCATCTCTCGTTATTATGTTACTTTTATTGATGATGCAACCAGAAAAAGATGGATTTCTTGTATTCAGAATAAATGTGATGTATTTGATACTTTCAAGAAACAGAAAGCTTTGGTTGAAAATGAGACAGGAAAAAGGTTGAAGTGTCTCAGATCAGAAAAATGGAGGTGAATATTGCAGCAAAGAGTTTGATAGTTATTGTTCAAAGAATGCAATTCACAGAGAGAAGACAGTTCGAGGAAGTCCACAAGAAAATGGTGTGTCAGAAAGGACGAACATGATAATCATGGAGTGTGCAAGGTACATGAGATTGCATGCAGGATTGCCTTTACAATTTTGGCTAGATTTTGTAGATACTGTTGTTTATCTAATAAACAGAGGGCTTCAAGTTCCTTGCATTGTTGTATTCCAAAGGAGGCATGGAAAGGTAAAAATATAAACTACTCTTTTTTAATTGGTTGTGAATCCTTTGTCCACATTAATAATGAAAATAAAACAAAGCTTGAGGCAAAATCAATATCCTTTGAGGTGTAAACCTTTCTCAAGTGTGGCTAAAAAGATCAAATCCTTCGGATGCAAACATTATAATAATTATAATAGCAACTTTATAATAGTTATATAAGATGTTATGTTATACTTGCTTTAAATTTAAAATATTTTTTGATAAAAATTAAATTTATATTAATAATTTTTATAATTAAGATAACTCTATAAGCACACATTGTTAATCATTTTGTTATTAATTACCTTATCCATAAGAGATAGGTAGTAAGCAACAACGCTACATATTACATTTGTTTTTATCATATTTTATATAATTGATAAATAAATAAATTGGAATATTAGATAATTAGAAGAGATATAATTATATTTTCAAAACCCACTTGCAAGTAACATCATTATCCAACAAGTGTTACATAGAAGGATATACACGATTTATTTCCAGTCGTAAAACTAAGAAAAATCCAAGCATTGTTTAAGTGAGATGGAGCCATTGAACATGTATAAAAGTTTAATCATTTGGATAAGAATACAATAAGAACATCGAATATCACATGAGGGCCTTCTAAAGTATAACCATTTGGTACATTCGTAGGGAACACAACACTATTTCAGATAAAATGTCTAAATTTGGTATTACTGCACAGTAGGATGGGATGCACATTGAGTTGGTGATGGGGATTTACATTAGATGATGGTCTTCTTCCACTACCCTGAAGTTGTTATTATGATGGTTATCCTATGTTTTTGTTATTATTGTTTGATGTATTGTTTTGGGATTATCTTTGTATCTTTCTTTAATATATTTCGGGATATATCTCAAAAAGATGCTACTCGTAATGATTTGGTTTTTAATTTTTTTGGCACTGGAACATAAAAATACTTGTTTATTTGCACATGTTGGAGGGGGCATGGTCATGAATAAATTATATGCTGGTCATTTCGGTGGATGCACAAGAAAGATGCTCCCAATGTAGTTTACGTACTCATGATTTTTTTAATACAAATTCCAATGTCTATTTCACACTGAAAAAAAAAAAGACTACTAAAAATGGAGAATATTCATTTTTAGACTAACATAAAATTTACTTGATTTTATTTGCACAATTAATAATACAAAATATCAATTATATTATTATTAGATATCATTTTTGGCATTCAACTATGTTAAGAAAGTCATTCATCTATGACCATTTCCATGAGAGGTAGTGGTAACTCACAAATTCCTCATGATTTTTGAATAGTCCACTTCCACTTAGAATTCATTGCATTGGGTGATGGTTGTGAAGAAGTGTGATTGAAACTAGTGAAATGAATCACATAGCGTCAATCATCACTTCCAAGGTCTTGCACCCGGTAACCACAACTTTCCGGGAGGTCGCCCATTCCACATCACCTCTAGCTCAAGCGCGATTAACTGTGGAGTTTTCCCCACAATCAAACCCACTTAGCTTGCTACCCCATTTGCAAATGATATATTAGTGAGTTATGATTATCTCTGAAGGTAGCAAGCCCCAGAAGTAATGATTGATGCTATGTGATTCATTTCTCAATCCTATTTCTTCACCCCTAGATCAAGATGTAATGAGTGCTAAGTGGACTATTCAAAAATCATGAAGAATTAGTGAGTTACAACTACCTCACATGGAATGAATGACTTTCTTAATGCACTTAAATCCGAAAAATGATATTTAATATAATACACTCGAAACCTTCAATATTTAAATATATTATTATTATTTTAATATATTAAAATAATAAATATAATAACCTAATTTAATTAGGATTAAGCAAATAATCTCCTCACTTACCTTTGTGTTAAAATTTACTATGCTCACCTTTTCGTCCCATCGTCAAATAACAACGCGAACCCTCTCTTCCACCCAAATGAATATAAAATCAACATTTAAATATTCTTTCATTCTCCGATGGGTTTTTGATATTTTAATAGAAATTGACTGTTTGATTAATGTTAATTCTACTAATTGTAGATAATGCCATCGATGAACACTATAACACACGTGATGTAGCAATCGGAAATATTAGGTTCAAAGTTAATAATTGAATATCACTATTACAAATATTGACTTACTATTTTACTTTTTAATATCACTTTGGTCTCATTCAAAAAACGACAAGGTAGAAAAGACAATTAACTTATTGCATAAAATTTAATATTAGATAAATAAGATTAATAATTTATTTACTGTCGGCAAGGCTAACCAGCTTGTCATATGGCATTAAATGCACTGGTACATGTATGCTATATAGCAAAATAACACACAGCTTCAGTGGCTACATAAATTAAAAATAGAGACTATATGTTATTTTGTTATACAACATTCATGTACCAAATCATTTAATGCCCTATGACAAACTGGTTTTTGTTGCCTATTGTGATTAAAAAGTTAGAAAAATAAGTTGGAAGATTGAGATAATATTAAATAATTGAAAAAATAGATCTTTGAACGACTAATCCATTCGTTTCCCTTAAAGTAAAACAAACGAACGGACGCAATCAACTTTGTAGAAGTCAAAATATACAACGAATGTGAGCGTGTCACGATTATGACCATAGATTCGCCGGCGCCGCCACTACCCTTCCACGACATAATGTGGTGGTGGTAGTTGCAGTACGTATCTCAGCAATGATGACAAAAGATTTTCCGGCGCGGCCACTACTTTTTGACGCCATAAGTTGGTGGTCGTCGTTGCAGTACGTATCTCAGCAATGATGACCATAGATTCGCCGGCGCCGCTACTACTTTTTGACGCCATGACGTGGTGCTCGGTGCCAGGGTTGGAATTTGACGGGCCCCGTCAGAGACCATTTTAGCCTTAAAATACGTTGAATTTTTTTAAACGGCTGTCTGACTTTACGTGTTTGGAAGGATGCTGAAAGTATATTTGACGGTTAAGGCTTTTTTAAAACGTTATTAATATCATATCCAAAGAGTGACACCTTTCCACTTCAACTTGGAACACTATAATAAATCGATAATGATCTTATCAACCAATAAACTTTAGAAAAACCAGGGTGCTTTAGGATAGAATTAGAGGACGACAATGGCAGTTTCCGCGACTTTATTTACATAAATCATCCGCTGAAATTAAAATTAGCGTGCACCATAAGTTCCATGATTGTGTTTTCTACAAGACTTGCTTAAGGATATTATTCATGACCATCTCCCTATGTAGAGGTCGGTTATTATTAAGTATTTAGTTTTTTGGGATTGGAATTAAGTATGGCATATTTTTTTTTAAGCAAATTGCAGATTTGTGTGGATTAAATATTTTACGTTTTTAATGTATAAATCAATTTATTAGATTAAAAAAAAAATATTTTAAATAATTAAAATTTCATTAAATATATATATATATATATATATATATATATAATATATATATTTAATTTAGTGTTTTTATGATGTTTTAGTTAAAAATATACTTGAAATATATTGAGTGAATTTAGTGAATTGTTTTCAATAATGTTTTAATAGTTTTTGTCAATTTTTCTCTTTTTTAACATAGTGGGAAAAATGATTATAATTTAGTGGTGAAATTCACATTGGGGACAATTATCATTGGCAACTATCCATATTGCAAGCTTACTCATCATCGTTTCTGGTAGTTCGAGTTTGATTTTCACTCTCACCAAATACCTCTTAGTATTGGCCTATTAACCTATTTCCTTACATTCCATGAAATCAAGCTCTTAGCCAAAAAATGAAATTTTAAGACATACTATAGAACTAAAAGAAAATTGTCAACAATTCCAATTTATAAACAAATTATTTTAAATTTTTTTAAGAAGTGTGCGTATATTTAATTATTACAGTGGTTTATATTTTACTCTAGCCATCACCAACAAGGTGTGTTACTTAAACACATACTTGTAATACTTTAAGTGGGTTCAAGTAAACCAAAACCTAATTTATTAATTGTACAATACCATCAGAATGAAACGAATCTAAAACATCACTCAAAACAATTTATTAATTTATTAGAATTAATAAATGTAGAAATGGTGTTGAAGAATTCAATTGTAAACATGATAATGTAGATGTCTTACCTTGGAAATGTTTTTGATAAAGCCTTTTAGAAATGACCTTTGTTTGGCTCTTTTATGCTTAGGAATTATTACAAATAGATACTATAAACTTATAGATAACAATTTTGCGTATTTTATTCCTAGGCTTCACATTCTTAGTTTTTCTCAATTTTCTTTTGTGCCATTAATATTGCAAGATTTCAATTTTCCATGGGTAAATCTATTTAGGCCCCTTTTCACCTTTCTTTGATTTGGTTTCTTGTTGATGCAGCTTGAGGTGCATGTGAGTGGACCATGCCAATTGAAGAGAGCTCTTGAGTGAATTCGAATATGCATAGACATAGAATGTGAAAATATTTTTATTAAAGTAGGAATTAAGATACTTACAACTTGCACAAAATCACCTAAAGCCTAACGGCACACAACCACGGAAAATGGATTTGAGACCATTCAATGAAGGTTATTACCTAGTCTCCTTAAATATATGTCTAAAAAACTAAGTGATCAATAAGAATCTAGTCTAATAGAGACTTTATATCAAATAATATATGTTTGTGTGTGTGTGTGTGTGTGTGTGCCCACAACACAACAAATTTGGCTTGGTTTGAAAAGTTTTGTTCATGATGAGATCTCTTTAGATGCTCAATCTTAATATGATTGAATTCCCATAAGTGTCACCTAGAAGGTACAAGGGGAAGAAAACATATATATTTCATACTCCTTAGAAGGAATGTCGTTCAATAACTCACAATTCATTCATTTGATTAGGGTAAGTTGGATTAAAATCCAAGTCCAAATAGTTTCTTTTGAAATCCAATGAATATGTATCTATCTCTTATGTAAACATCATTAAAATTCCCACTTGAATGAATCAAGCTACCAATTCATGAGTGTGTTAGTGCATCACCGAACCTACATAGCTAAAAGAACAAAACCTCTTCCTTGTCAGGATAATTTTGGACCACAATCTTGCTTGTTCTCACTTGCTCTCCCTGAATGTATTGGCCACCCACCTTTATTGGATTGTTTGGGCCAGAGGCCTGTCACCGACTCACCACTCACTTATGAAAGTTATCCTATGTCACAATATCACCTATGGAATAGTGGAAGTGTCGCTTCGACTATAAACTTCACGAGATATCAAATGTGTGACAATATCACTTAAAAGATTTGAAAGTTGTGGCTCATGAAGCTTATGAAATACTAAAACTCTTTTTATACATTGTACTTACTTAACTACAAACCCTCCGTGGTGGACCCTCACATTGATTCCATGTGATTATGATCATGGAGAGGATGCAGAGGATAGTCCATCACATAGTTTTACATTGTTCGTCATCTTATACGCCCCATAATATCTCCTTAGTAATTTCATGTTATGCAAGGACATTTGATTTCAGAGTTATGGAGATTTTATTGTGAGTGTTCCATATAATTTCAAACCAAATTTGAGAATTCAATAAGTCATTTATGTGGTCATTTTGTTTTTTCTCTTCTTATGATATATATATGTGTTTTTAATGAAACCTTTCCAAAATTTTAAACATAAAGTTTCTTAAAGCACATCATAAAATCTTAAAAAGTCAAAAAAATAAAAAATATAAGATGGGTAAAGAGGAATCCAAATTCTCAATAATGAATAATGTTTATATGGAAAAGTTCCGAACGTTCATTCGATTCCGTTATGTATTTTTTAATTACGAGCACCATAAATTCGGTGGCTCACCTGCACTTACAGCATAACAACGTCATTCTAGCCGTCCCCTTTCGATAGTAAAATACTACCATTTTATAGCCATTTTTCGCTTTATCGAAAATGATTCACGGCTTGACTCTTTCATTTAAAAGTAACTATGTCTAGAAGATTACTTCATTGACTTTAGCAATGGAAAATCACAATGTTCATGATCGAATTATACATCTTTACATATTTTAATGCTTTATAGGGATGTGTGGAGTTTCATTCTTAACGGAGAGATTTTTATAGTGCAATTGTAGTGATTAAAAAGAGAATTCCACATCAAGTGGTTGATTGGAAAAGGGCTTAATCAATAGATTGAGTTTTCATTTTATATCATAAACGATTTTAATACTTCTTAAGGATTATTGGAGAGTGAGAATTAAAAGTTGAAGTATAATAGTAAAGCTGAAAGTTATGAAGATAATGCTCATGTTAGAGGATGTAGTTGAAAAATGTGAAGATCCTCATCTTAGTTGTGCTGAATGCTACTTATCTATAAAATGTCTCATGGACAAGAAAAGTAAAAAAGGTGAAATTAAATGAAAAAATTACAAATAAAAAATATTCTTGAACTTAGTGATTCATGGTTGGAATTTTTTTTTGGTTTTGTTATAATAATTTCTTTGTACATGATGTAAGCACCCAACTTATAAACTTTTCACTAAACAGTATATATGAAAAACATTGAGAATGGATAAAGAGAAAGTAAAGGCATAATGTTGGAATGTGTAGAGAGGAGTAGAAAAGCTGCTACGAATTTCTAATGAGTAACATGGCAAAGAAGATATAGAAGCTAGTTTCAATCAATTAAAGTAGAGTATTGTGATATTGATAGAGATGGTAGCACATTGTGAATAATAAAGGATAAGGAAGGGTACACTAAGAGCAAATAAGAGAAGGCTATTTTAGAGGCTTTTAAAGGTGACAAACATTAGGCTTTGATAAAAACATCTATCTTCTTTGGCATTATAATATTTCATTTTATGCTGAAGAAAAACTTGAAATACTAACATCGGAGGGTCATTTTAATGTTGAAAACTTAAAAAATATAGTTAAAGCTACTATAAGTTTATCCATTAGGGATTCACCATGTTGACCAATATTGTACCACATTCATTTGAAAATGGAAGTTTTAAATTATGAAAAATTATGTTAATATATTGTAGGTATTAGGGAGGCTTGTATGATATCTAGGGGTATGAAAATAGGTATCTACAAAAAATAGGGGTATTTTATTAGAGAAATGAATTGTAAGGGGGAGGAGTTAACATAATAATTTTGGGAAGTATTTATCTGTATCTAGTGAAATTAGGGATACTCTTTAGTATTCCATGAAAATAGGTATTATGCCATAATTTTAGTGAATGAAGTCCCCATGGGTTTAGTTTTTCATTTATCAAATCACAAAAAAATAACATACTTTTTTTCTCTCATTTGAATATGGTTATACATGTCTGTTATGGAAAGATATATTTCTAGATGCACTAAGGTTATGAAAAAGTAACATTATTGCAAATGGGAGGATTTGATTGCATTATTGGAATCACAATTTTACCACATTAGCTATGAAAGAAGGAAAATATTAATGATCCACATTTATATTCAATTGTAAAAACTCTCACAAATTTTAGTAATTTGAAAATGGCAATTGATAATTCTTAGTGGTATTTTTCTAAACATAATCAAATTTTTAACGATTTTATTTAGTTTGGAGAAAAAGTTGACAATTTGTAGAGTAAAATCCTTTTACCTTTTAGTATTTGGAAGAAATATTTAAAGAAAAAAATTGAAAATATGGAGAAAAACATTGAAAATTATTGCATAGGTGACTTTTAGCAATTAATTTTTTCCATAATACAAAAATGAACAACTTATAAATGCCAATAAATCTAGAAATAATAGGGACAAGGTGTTCAATAATAGATGTGTTAATATAATAAGCTATAGTGTTATGCCTTAATCTATATTCAGATGTAATTACAATGTTTTATGTCAAAAGAACACATAGAGTGAGAAAATAATCTATATACATCATGTTATGAATTAGATAGGGTAAATTTCTCATTCGTCACAACTCAACTAATAAAATATATTGAAATATCATACCTATACTATGACAATTGATTTTCCTTACATTACTAGATTTATTAAATTATTATCTATGCATGTAATACATGAAATATGGAAAATAAAAAACAATGAAAAAAGTGAGCGCTAGCAAACCACAATGATACAATTTATGTTATATGAACCTAGTTGGAAGGTAAGGTTTCTATACTTTCTATTTATTTGAAAGGAAATGGACACAAATACAAAGGAGTGACACGTCCTATCTATAAATTGAGGTTGCACTACTTTATATTTCTTTAAATGGAAATGGATAAAAATATAAAGGAGTGATACCCCTGACCCATGGGTTGCTATAGAACAAAAACCATCTTTTTTCTCTCTCTTTATCCACACATAACTACTATGATCATCAATGGAACAAAATTCACTCCCATAGCATGGAACCCCTTTTTCTCCTTGTGGCCCAATTGTAACACAACCCAATAGCCTTTTAGTGGTTAGTTTTGACTCCATCAACTATTAACTAGAGTTGCATTATATATCCTTCTAACGTCTTCTTCATGATGTTCACATGGACAACCCCTTCATGGGGTTGAAGTGGCAAGCTATTGAATAACTGTGATCAAAATATGAGGGAAAAATTATAGGTGGCTTAACTTTAGCATATGGAATATGTTTGAGGTATTTCTTATTCTTGATAATGATTTGTTATTGAATGTTAGTTTTGTTGTGCTAATTCAATTATAGAATTATAAACAAATGCTTGTCCATTGCTTCCTGTGCATGGTTTTCTTATGGTGTTTGTGATTGGAAACGGGGAAATTTTATCAATTTTTAAGTGAAAGACATGAACAAAATTTCATCAAAAACAAGTGTTGAACAACAAAAAATTCAAAGTACACTAAGCCATCAATTTGAACACTTAACACAGTGTTTTGATGAAGGATTTCAACCCTCCCGGGCTACATCTCCTTGGTTCAGCTTCCATGGCTTGGGCATCTGTATTAGCTCAATATGGAAAAACTGCTATTTACAAAGCTCTACTGCTCCTGATAATTGTTCCAATGTGTTCATCATGTCAAAATTAGCTAGGAACACCTTTTCCTGACCTCAGTTTGATCGAACACTACTCCAGTTATGACTCAAACTGTCTTTCCCTAGAAAAACTCCTCTAAACCTGGAGGAACTCTAGTTAAGTTAACTAAATATGGAGAAAAGATCAAATTTGGTGGGTTCTGCCAAAACAATGTTGAAACTAACTCAAGTTTAATTAAATATTAAATCATGATTGGCGCTAATCGCATTGATTAATGGCTTACGGTTAGTGCTAACTATGGTGGTTTAGGTGGAGGTATCACATGCCTTACATTTATTGTTAACTGTCTCTCGGTTTTGTTATATCACGCTATCCATCCGTTTCAACTGACCACCACCTTAACCTTAACCGTCGGATTTTAATGCATTCACATGGTGGGTTTGTGGTTTCGTAACTGTCAGATGGTATGGGTTGTCTTCTAGTTGGTGTTAACTGTAACATTTTTTGTTGGCACGTTCACATGGAGGGCTGGCCCTCCTAACCACCAATTGTCACATCATTAAACTTTAAATGTATGTGGTGAACTATAAGGTTAGGTCATGACGTGTAGCGGAGATGGTAAAGAGCCTTGGTCGTGGAGGGGAGGTCACGGGGTTGAACCCCGACGCTTCCATAAAAATTTTGATGCGTGCACCAATATGCCAACTGTCCTTTGGGGAGGGACACATGGCATCCTCTGGGCTTGCCACTTGTCCCCTCCTCATTGGACCACCTTCAACCTATGAAAACAAGCCACCTACCAAACCTAATAACTAACCACAATGCGACACTTGTCGCAATCTTACTGGATGTTGAATGTCCATTGATCCCGCTGAATCACTTGCCACGTCCGTAGTACGAACTATTAACTGTGCAGTGACTCGGCATTTTTTTTGTAAAATTTGTTCTGTTTGGAAAAGTGGACAGAACTCATATGAACTCAGTTTTAGTGAAATGAGTTGTGCTAGGATCATTTTTCTGAGACAGACGCAGTCATTCAGGTCTTGAACTATTTTGAGAACTTTGATTTTTTAGTTAAATAATGAGCACTTAGTTATAAGGAGAGCTTCAGCGTAAATCACATAAGAAAGATTTCTGCCAACGCGTTTCGAACCAACCAATGTGGTCCATCGTCAGGACAAGATGAAGGTACAGATCTAGCTCAGCGTTTTAAATAGTCCAGGCAGAGACTCCAACGGCTAAAACCCTCTAACGGTTACTTTGCCATTCACGAACCCCAGTCAAACTTCCTCTAATTAATTTAATATTATTATATTCTTTAATCGTAGAAATAAATTCATTTATTTAATTTCAAATATTACCTCATTAAATATATAATATATATATATATATATATATATATTATATATATATATACTATATATATATATATATATATATATATATTATATATATATATAATATATATAGATATATATATATACTATATATATATATATTTATATATATATATATATATATATATATATATATATATATATATATATATAAATGTTATTATTTATTTATTATTTCTAACTTAAATATAAAAGTATAATGCCCTCTTTATTTGTTAAAAATTAATTATAAATAAGATTAATAACAATAAAGAGGCATTATACTTATATATTTAAGTTAGAAATAATTAAATAAATATTAACATTTTATATCTATTATATATATATATATATAATATATAATTTAATGAGGTAATATTTGAAATTAAATAAATGAATTATTTCTACCGATTAAAGAATATAATAATATTAAATTAATTAGAGGAAGTTTGACTGGGGTTCGTGAATGGCAAAGTAACCGTTAGAGGGTTTTAGCCGTTGGAGTCTCTGCCTGGACTATTTAAAACGCTGAGCTAGATCTGTACCTTCATCTTGTCCTGACGATGGACCACATTGGTTGGTTCGAAACGCGTTGGCAGAAATATTTCTTATGTGATTTACGCTGAAGCTCTCCTTATAACTATGTCAAATCACAGAAGTCTCAATTCTACTAATGAGCACTTGATCATTCCTCCCCACTAGAAGCCTTTGGACCCCAAAAGATACTATTATTTGTTCACCGGGTGAGTGTACAACTCCCTCACCTTCTCGATCTGCAACCATTTGGCTTTAGAAGGCTTTTGTCCCTTGAGTCCCACTCTAAGTTATTCGACATTCCCTCTCTCTGAAGTTCTAGTTCTTCTGTCAAGTATGAGATCTTGTTGAAGTTCATCAAGATATTCTTGCAAGAAATCATCTATTGATGGTAGTTGAACATTCTCTCCTTGATCATCAATAAAAGGAGGCTCAAACAATCTCAAATTCTCAACATTAACAACAGAGTGTATTTGCATATAAGGAGGCAAATCAAGCTTAAATGCATTGTTACCAATCTTTTCCATAATTTTAAAAGGACCATAGCAGATTGGCTTAAGACTTTTACCTTCTCCTTGAACTATCTCTTTGCTAATATATAACCAAACTTTGTCTCCAACTTGAAATTTGTGATCAATGCATTGTTTTTCATGCCTTGTCTTATAACTGCTTTGACTCTTTTCAAGCTGTTCTTGCATTGTGTGATGTATCAACTGAATTTTCTCTATGAACTTTCTTTCCTTATCGATGTCACTGTGACCATTGATGGCAACATCTTTCTCAAAGATGAAGTCCAATGGCAATCTTGGAAAGTACCCAAAACATGCCTCAAATGGTGATGTGTTTGTGGAAAAATGCTTTGCCCTATTGTATGCATGTTGTATGTAATGCAACCATTCAACCCACAACTTGGGATGAAGATGAGTGACTGCCATGTCGACCACCTTGATTTTTCCATCTGTTTGTGGATGAAAGGTTGTACTCTTCTTCAACTTTGTGTCCATCATCTCCCATAAATTTGACCAAAAATTCCCAACAAATCGAGAATCTTGATCACTTAAAATGGAAGTAGGAAGACCAAAATGAACCCAAATGTTTTGGAAGAAAATATGAGTTATTTGTTCAGTTGTAATTTTCTTTTTACATGGTGTTTGTATACACTTTTTGTTGACCCTATCTACAAATACATGCAAGTAATCATGACATTTCCTTGACAATCGAAGACCTACAAAATCCATTGAGATGCTCTCCCATGGATGTGAAGGTAATGGAAGTGGAGTGTACAATCCTAGTTTCCTATTTCTAGGCTTACTTGTTGCACACAAAGAACATCCTCTAATGAAATGAGATACATTATCAAACATGTGTGGCCAATAACAATACCTTTGGAGATTCACTACTGTCTTGCTTGCACCAAACTATCCAGTAATTAATGAAGTGTGTGCCTCCATTATGATATTGTTTCTTTCTCCCTGTGGAATACATAACTTGTCCAAGTGATACAACAAACTCTTATGTACATGATAATCCAACTCTTCAATTTGGTTTCCTTGACTCAAGCTTCCATATACATCTCGAAAGTCATTATCATATGCATAATTCTCAATGTAACTTTAATGCAAAATAGAATTATGCTTGAGTATAATAGATGAATTTGTAATAGGCCTTGAAAGCATATAATCTACCTTATTGTATATTCCCTTTTTGTACTTTATAACCAAATGAAATTATTGTAGAAAACCCATCCATCTGAAATGTCGTGATTGTTGCAACATTGATTGTGACTGTAAGTGTTGTAATGGTTGATGGTCGGTATGGATAATGGTCTCCTTCCCCATCATGTAGTGTTTCCATTTTTTGACACTTTGTACCAATGCATAAATTTATTTTTCACAAGTGGGATGGTTAGTTACAACTCCATTAAAAATTTCAAAATGAAATGAAGTGGGCTTGCCATGCTGCATAAGAACTACTCCCATGGCATAATCACTAGCATCCATTTGAATCTTGAATGGTTGTCTAAGATTCGGAAGAGCCAATACCGGTGCTGAAATGATCTTTTGCTTCAAAGAATCAAATTCTTTCTGTTGTACATCTCCCCAATGGAAGACCTTCTTGACACTTATCAATGCATGTAATGGCACTACAATGGAAGAAAAATTAGCAATAAATTTCCTCCAATATTGTGCTACTCTTAAAAAGATTCTTACCTTTGTACCTGTATTGGGCTTGGGCCAATTTAGAATGGCCTCAACTTTAGAGGGGTCTATATTAAACTCACCTCCTCCAACAAAGTGTCCCAAATAAACTAAAGAAGTCTTGCCAAATTCACACTTCTAACTCTCTAGAAACAACTGTTCTTTTCTCAAGACATCAAGTACTTTGTTTACATGCATGACATGTTCATCTCTGGATTTGCTGAATATGAGTATATCATCTAAGTACACAATGACAAGGTCATCTATAAATGGCCTCAATACATCAGTCATAACTCCAATGAAAGTAGCTGGAGCATTTGTAAGACTGAAAGGCATAACAAGCCACTCAAACAATCCTTGTTTAGTTTTAAATGCGACTTTCCAAATGTCTTCTTCATCTATTCTAACTTGATGATAACCACTTCGTAAGTTTAAATTAGTAAAATACTTTGCATGCCTCAACTCATCAAGAAAATCGTCAATTCTTGGGAGTGGATAATGATTCTTTACTATGATTTTCTTTAGTGCACAGAAATCCACACACATGCGCCAAGTCCCATCCTTCTTTGGCACCAAGACAATAGGTGAACCACATGTCGAAGTAAATGGGCGTATGATACATTTGTTCAACAATTCTTGAATTTGCTTCTTAATTTCCATGCTCTACATAACCAACATGCGATACATGCCAATGTTTGGAAGTGGAACATCTTGCTACAGTTGTATCTCATGCTAAATTCCCCTCTTGGGAGGTAACCCCTTTGGTTCATGAAACATCTTGCCATGCTTGCTTACCACATCAAACAAATCAGATTTCAATTTATCATCACAACCTTCAAAATATTCATAATCAATATAATTTATTTTCTTGATTATGGGAAGCACATAATTTTTACTTGCATTTACTAGTCTCTTTATCTACCTTGCATTAACCAAAGAAATGTTTAGTTTTTTGCGATGGTCTCTCACAATGTACTCCACCACATTCTTGAGCAATAAATATTTGTTCTCATGGCAATAAAATACTACATTCATATCATAGAAATATGGACTACCCAAAATGATTCCTTAGATGTCAAGTGGAACTACATCTAACTCAACTTCATCAATGAACTTTTCAGTAATGGCAAACTTGAATAAGCATTTCCTTGTAGCATGTAAATTTGCATTATTGACTATCCAACCCAATGGATATGGCTTACGATGAGGTGTAGTTTCAAGGTCGAGATTTTGACCAAGTCTTCTGAAATTAAGTTTGATTGTGACCCACTACCAAATAATGGATCAATATCTGTATGATTTGAAATTACCCTTACATGAAACAACTCTATTCTTGATTCTTCATTTGGAGCGTTGTTTTGACTATGTGAGGAACTAGTTCTTGCAACAACTTCTTTTCCTTTTGTAACCATCGCCGAAATCTTGGTCTCATCACAAGAATCTGATCCAAGGTCATGTTGTGTGGTAGTGGTCGTCTTTTGTTTTCCCTTATTGTTTAGTTTCTTAGGCCTTAGTCTGGGATGTAATTTCCAACAATGGGTTTCATCATGCCCAAGTTTGAAGAATGTTGCCATATGCTTTTCTCCCCTTCTTTCTTGACACTTGCATTTTGATTTCCCTTCAATTTTCCTCCCTTATATTTCTCCTTACCCTTGAAAGGCTTCTTCTTACTGCCCTCTTCTTGAATGTTCTTTCCCCTTGCTTCAAGGTGTGTGGCTTGCACACATACCTCATCTAAATTGCTTAGATTGAACATAAGGATAGTATGTTTCAAATAGGAATGTAAACCCCCAATATATTTCAACAGTGTATCTAGGGAATTAAAATTTACTCTTAACAACAAAGCTCTGTTTCTAAACTCCTGGATATGGGCTTGGACTATATGGCCTTTAAGATGGCTAAAATTATGCCACCTCATAATGGATTTTTTCATATAGGTTAAAGGGTAAACTGCATTTTAATTGCAGAAACAAATTCAACCCAAGAAATGGATATCTTACCATGAATTCACATTTCCTCTTTAGTCTTTTCTTCCCACGAGACTAATGTTGCTCCTTCTAGCCTTAATGAATCCAACTGGATCTTTATGTCATCTTCTTGAAGGTTTTGAATTCTATAGTATACTTCCAATTGTCGAATCCAATTGTCTAACATTTATGAATTCACCTCACCATTGTACATGGGATGTTCAAAATTAATGTCCAATTTGAGCAAGGGAGTTTTTCCTTTTAGGGTCTGGGAATGAGTATGGATAGTTTTGGTGGTGGAAGTGGAAGATGTTTCTATTTGAGATGTAGAGGATGATGAAGATGATGAATATGGTGGAGATGGAGAGGGATTTCCTCCATCACCCTTTGAATCCTTCTTATCATCCTTTTTATCTCCTGATCTTCCTTCTCCATGTAGAGGCTTAAAACTCTCTCCAGCCATTATAGTGTTCCTCTCTTCATATAGGACTCTAATCATATCAGTCAAGTCATAAATAGATTTCTTGAATGCTTCCTTTTCTGAAAGACCTTCAATCTCTCTTACTCTTGACATGATGGCTATGGATTCAGGCTTAATTTCCGGTATTGCTTGTACCTCTTTAATTTCAAGTGAAGGAAAAGCTTGAGGTGTTTCAAGGGCAATTGGAATTGGAAATCTGGGTGGATATTGTGGCCTTGTGGCTCTCCTTCATCTAGGCATTACCTGAGGAGTTTCAACCAACAATTTCCATTCTCCTCTCTGCAACTTTAACCTTGTAAGCATCACAATTTTGTAACCATTAAAACCCTACTTGCACAAAACTCAGGCAATCAAGAAAATAAGCCTTTTCTCTGATACCATCTTGATCTGTTATTGAATGTTAGTTTTTTTGTGTTAATTTCAATTACAGATTTATAAAAAAATGCTTGTTCATTAGTTCTCATGCATGGTTTTCTTATGCTGTTTGTGATTGGAAACAGGTAAATTTTATCAACTTTTTAGTGAGAGACATGAACAAAATTGCATCAAAAACAAGTGTTGAACAAAAGAAAATTCAAAGTAGAACAAACCATCAAGTTGAACACTTAACACAGTGTTCTGATGAAGGATTTCAACCCTCCTAAGCTACATCTCCTTGGTCCAGCTTCCATGGCTTGGGCCTCTGTATTAGCTCAATATGGAAAAAATGTTGTTTAAAAAGCTCTACTACTCCTGATACCTATTCCAATGTGTTCAACATCTCAAAATTAGATAGGAACACCTTTTATTGAGCTCAATTTGGTCAAAAACTTCTCTAGTTATCACCCAAACTGTATTTCCCCAGAAAAATTCCTCTAAAACTGGAGGGACTCCAGTTAAGTTCACTAAATCTGGAGAAAAGGCTGGATTTGATGGGTTCCACCAAAACCCCGTTGATATTAAATAAAGTTTAATTAAATACTAAACTGTGATTAGAACTAATCACGCGGATTAATGGATGTCCGTTGTTAGGGCCTAAATCCACCTTAGGCTGAGGAAGGCAGGTCTAGGGTAACATCAAACCACGCTTAACCTGGTAGCTAGCCCTACCAGGTCGGGAGAGGGCTATCTCCTTGTCAATCTCAAAGAAAATATGGCAAGTAAGGCTTGAGATGACTGATATAAATACTAATTTTAGGCTAGGTATATTTTCTCAGAGGAATTTGATTTATTTTAATGATTGGTTGCTGGATCAGATGGGCAAGGCAGCTTTGGCTCCAGGAAATCAACATAGATTTGCAGAGGTTTCTGTGGGGTGAGGTAGGCAAGTGTTTTAGCACTTTGAAATCAGTGTAATGGTGAGTCTAAAGACTAGTGAGGAGCTGGAGAGGGCATGCAATTTTCATGAGTCCTCTTCGAATAGTAGAAAACATGTAGAACTAAATAAATCCCAAGGTAGAGCACTGAAACACCAATGAATTCCACCTTTCAAACATGATTCATTTAGTTATGCAGAAAGAGAAAGATGATGGCACACATAAACATAAGATCAACTAAATTATAGAGAAGGAAACAATGCTAAATGACATTACCACAAGAATCCCACAAAATGCTGCAAAACCCTGGTTTATTTCCTTGCCAAATTGCAGAAATGATGTACAAAGTAGCTCAATGCATCCACAAGAGTCAAACCTTTACAAATGACTAGGAAAGTACAATATATAGGCATCAAACCCACTATGCTAGCCATCAAAGGTCGAATTCATGAGTCAAGGAGCTGTTTCAACAAGATCTAAACTAGGAACTAAAAAATAGGTAGTGGAATAGCCTGCCTCTAAAACTATGGAAACTTATTCATTTATCCTCAAACCAACGCTAATTGATGTATTTACCTCCTTAGGTCATTTTTCATCATTTTTACATCAATTTACATCATATTACATCACGAATTTATCAAAGAGAGAAGAAAAATTCAAACTTCTAGAAAACTAAGTGAAATTCTGAGCAAACAGGTAAAACTGGCAAATTTTCTCCTATGCATAGCGCCATTGATTCTATGCGTAGCATTTTTTCTAGGCTAGTTTTGGAACGCTTCCTGAAGCCTAAATCAGGTGTAGGATAGCTCATTGGAAAGCTTGGTGAGTGTAATTTCTGGGACAACTTGAATTTTTTTATTTGGAGTCTATTTTCCCCTTCAGAAATGCAATCTCCCAAGATTGCTTCCTGTGTGGCAAAAAAGTGGCAAAGCGGGCATTTTTTTGGGTGTTTTTGGCCTTTTTGGAAGTCCAGAACTTGTCAAAACTTCTCAGCCATTTCTAGGCATGCATAGATTTTCATTCTGATTCGATAAATGTAAACTTTTTTTCAAATGGAGGCCCACATCAAAAGCGTAGCGCTGGTGGCACTACACACTTGCTGAAAAAAGCTGTTTTTGCATTAAAAATTTCAAAAATGACAAAAAATGCTCCAAATTCCTTGAAATTTGGCATGAGTGATCCATTTTAGGTGCTTTACTGGGCCAATGATGCTTTGGCCAAGATCTTGAACTTATCTTTCCCATTTTTTCTCCTTCAGGCCTTCCATGGAACTTTCACTAAGGGTTTCTTCCTCCATTTCATACACATTGTCCATCTCCATTGTTTTCCCTTGGTTTTGAAAAATGTGGTTGTATATGGATTTTTTATGGATAATAGTGTGGAAATAAGGTGAAGGAATGAAATGGGTAGAGTGTGTGAGAAAATGTATGTTGAACAGAGTTTAGGGATGAGTAGGGTTTTAGGGAGAGTGGGTAGAGTTTGATGATGTGAGTAGGGCTTGCAGGGTTTGGGAATGTGGGTAGGGTTTTAGCGATGCGAATAGGGTTTGTAATGAAGTGGGGGTAGTAAAAATGTAGAATGTGGGAATTAGGGTTTGGGAATAGGGTATGCTGTCTAGGGAATTATGGATAGGAGGATAGGATTTAGGGAAATAGTAAAATTGATATGGGACAACAAAAATGAATGCAATTTTACAATATATGAGTTGCTTTAGTGACACTTAGGGTTTGATGTTTTGAGAGACAACACAACCTAAAAACTTATGCAACAATTCTTCTGTGTAAGAAAAGTGATGTTATTTATTTGCAATGGAGAAATTTGGGAGTTTTGAGATGATTTGATGAAATTTCCAACAATTTGTAGCTCGAATGCTAGGTGCATAACACACTCACCCAGGTGTGTAGTGCACTTTGTATGCGTAGTGCCCGAACAAAACTCAGTGTAAAACCTGCGCCAAGTGCGTAGCGCCAATTCTGTGCATAGCGCCAACTAACAGGTGCGTAGCACTTTTTGCAGGACACGTTTGGAGGCCTTCCCGATGTCCAAATTGGAAGTGTGATAGCTCGTTGGAAATATTATTGAGTCTAATTTCCAACACAACTTGAATTTTTTAATTTCGAGTTCACTTTCCTTATCAAAAGTCAAATCTCCCAAGACTGGTCAAAATGTGCAAAATGAGGCTGCCTAAATGCAGAGTGTTGCTGTAGTCAACTTTTGAGGGTCTTTCTCAAGTCCAAATTGAGCTCATGATAGCTCATATTAAAGATATTTGTGTCTAGGTATCATTTAACGCATCAAGAAAGTCATTTGGCCAACCAAGTTGGGAGAAATATTGATTTTCCTAAGGCCACTCCAGAGGTGCAGCAACCCTCGTGAGGCAACTTTATTTTTGACATTTCTCTACAACCATGATACCCGTGTAAAAAGTGAAGGAGGTTTTTCTTCCTAAGCCTGTTATGGAAAAAAGTTCTCTCACTTTTTTCAAATTCATCTTCTATTTCTCAGAAACATCATTTGAGTAAAACCTACCCCGATGTGTGGAACAGGGGATTTGTCGAAATGAAGGGAAATGAAGGGGATAAGGGGCTTCTAAATTCTTGAAGAAATTTTGGGAAGTAGGGAGGGATGTTAGGAAATAGGAGAAAGTGGAATTTCAAATTTTAAGTAAGGGGAAGGGGTCCAAAAGGGAAAAACATAGGCTTAGCCTAGAAAATTGTCAAATTGTAGCAAGAAACTAGGGTTTGTGGAAAAATGGGGAATTTGAGGGATGTCAGTGAAGGGAAGTGTTTAATAAGGTACATTAAGGATAGGGGAAGGTGTATGAACACCAAGACACAATTTTTGTTTATTATTTGACCATACAAGAGAAATTACCTTCAAAAGCCTAGGAGAGGGAAATGACTCTCACCCGGGCACAACTGAAACACGAACAAGATTTAAAATGACCCATTGGAACCTAAAATGATGATGAAAACTATCTAAATGATGGTACACTCATCTGAATGGTGACATGGACCGACATTTGGAAAACTTTGGAAGGAGTGAAAGAAAACCCTAGACCTAATACCTAGAGACCAAATTTTACTTAACGATTCTCAGAAATGACAAAATTTGACTTTGACACCATGAGACTACTTTGTAAGGGCATATTTGATCACTAGTGGAAGGTTTAAAAGACTGACACTAACATCCATTAGCGCTAACTCTAGTGGTTTAGGCGGAGGTATCACATGCCTTACATTAAATGTTAACTGTCTGTCGGTTTCAACTGAACACCACCTTAACCTTAACCGTCGGAGTTTAATGCGTTCACATGGTGGATTTATGTTTTCGTAACTATGGGGTGGTATGGGTTTTTCGCTGGTTGGTGTTAACCATAACATTTTCCATCAACAAGTTCACATGGAGGGCTAGCTTGCGGGCTAGCCGTCCTAACCACCAATTCTCACACCATTAAACCTTAAATTTATGTAGTGAAATATAAGGTCAAGTCACAATGGGTAGCGAAGATGGTAAAGAGCCTTGGTCCCAGTGTCAATCCCCAATGCTTCCATAAAAATTTTGATGTGCACGCCAATATGCCAACGGTCTTTGGGAAGGGACACGTGGCGACTTCTGGGCTTACCACTTGTCCCCTCCTCATTGGACCACCTTCAACCTATGAAAAAATGCCACATACCAAACTTGATAACCAACCACAACATGACACTTATCACAACCTTACTGGATATTGACCATCCATTGACCCTACCCAGTCACCTACCACGTCAGTAGTACGGACTGCTGCCTGTGCAGTGACTGAGTTTTTTTTTGTTGCAAAATTTCTTCTATTTGGTAAAGTGGACATAACTTAATAACTTCCTCATACAAACTTGGTTTTTAGTGAAACGAGTTGCGTTAGGGTCATTTTTACAAGACGGACACATTCATTCATGTTTTGAGCCATTCTGAGAAATTGTATTTTGAGCTAAATACAGAGCGCCATGGAAAATTTTAGGGGCTAATCTTTGCCGAGTGGGCTAATTTTCGATGATTTTTCCACAAAAAAGATTCTCCAATTTCCAATTTTTATAAAAGACAATTTGCCCAAATTTTAGAAGATAAAATTATTTTACCTTAAAAATCACAAACATTATATGTAGAAACTATATATAAAATCATTATAAATTTGAATATTTTAACAAATATATCAATAAACATTTTATAGTTTGCATATTAGGAATTAGTGAGATTTGCCAATGTTTTTAAACTTCAAGAAAATTTTCCATCCTTAAAATTTTCCTTGGCACCTAATCAGATAAGGATTGGATAATTATATTACTTTTAATCCATGTCAATGATTTTAGTGTGGGAACATTTAAGGAATCAAATCGCAGTTCCATTTTTACGTTGATCCTAGTTTGGGCACAAAAAAAATTAGGAACCATTTTGTGGCCTTAAATGAACACATTTTGTGGTCTCAACCTTACTATGGACTTATATTCCATACTATACAAACTGATACTTTTCTAACTATGCATGATTTTGTTGGATTCAAAATTATAATGAGAGGGGATGTGAATTAGTATAATAGAACTTTACTCAATCAAATCATTCAAACACAATAAAGCATCAATCACATCAAGCAATTGAACATAGGATATATGTGGAAACGCATTAAGGAGAAACCATAAAACTTCTGTTAATTAATTCTTCCTATGTAGGAACCAAACTGCTATTAAAATATCTATAGGCACTTTCCTACATGAGATACCAATTCCCTCATATTTCTCATAAAATCTATTTTGTAGAAATTATTTTAAGTTACATTCTTTCACTCCTAACCAACACGCTTGTCCACACACTAAATTTCATGGATTCCCCTTTTCATCACATTTTAAAATTATATATTTACATGCACTCTTGTTAATTCTCCTCAGTTAGACTCCATAATCTTTGATCTTCTTCTTTTACTCATTACTTCAACAATTATTTGTTGATTCTTGGTTAACAAGTAGACCTCTCATACAATACACAATGATGCTCATTTTCCTTTTGATAGCCACATTTCTCACACAATGCACACACCTATTTTATTGAACAACATAATTTATATATATAATGGTGGCACACATAATTTTCTTTTGCTTAATGTTTTTCATTCTTGACCCTTAACTTCACCTATATAGTTCTCTTTTCACATTTAGCACCCTTCCATCCATCCTCTTTGAAACATAGATGCTTGATCCTTTTATGTCCTTGCAATCATATTTTGTGATCGTGTCCTCTATGTAGCACTATGACAACTAGAACCTTTACCATCCATACCAGATACAAGAGACCTTATGTTTTCCAGTGTCAAGCGTTAGCCTATAGCACCCAAGAGTTGAACCATGAGAGCATCCAACCATGTGCTATGACCATGGTCTTAAATCTCTCCAATGAAACCATAGTCTATGTCGTTCATTGAGATCACCCATTACACAAACTGGATGCAGAGATATGTATATTTTTATCATAACCCTTCAGGTCCAAGTGTTAAACCCTTAAGAATGCATGATTGTGTGTTCTGACCTCGACCTAAATAAATGATCTAGGATCCTTTAAAGTGACTTATCTTGTAAAAATATTCAAGTGGATATCATTAAACTAAATTGGCTTAAAGTGTGTAATTAATAAATCAAAATCAAGCATTTATTTCTTAAGGAGTTCATCTAGAGTGGACAACATATTTGGATCTTTCCTCCAAGGGAGAGGCCTATTTATTACTCTCCCAAAACTATAATTATAAATAATAAAAATGCCTCCAAAATATTGCTAAAAATGAGCTCTCTGCTACTAGGAAGTGGTCCCCAAAATGCCACCAAAACCCTCATTTTGGTTACTACAAATTCAAGCTCTAAAAACCCTAGTTATTTACAAAATACATAGGTTAAAATAAATCTTAAAAGCTCTCGGTACCAAAAACTTTTACAATGACAACTCTTATGGGTGTAATGGTAATTCCTTTTGTATATATCATTTTTGTGGGTTAAAAAATTCACAGTTGAGTCCACTGGATGTTAACATTATCCCATGTTGCATGTATGGTATATTTTTAAAATGGACTATAGTTATAACTGTAGCTCGATGTCCCATATATTAATATGGGCTATCTAATGTTGGTCAACATGCATTTTGTTATCTAACGATGCTTCTAACAATATTTTGTTTAGGCAGACACATATATTAAACCATGTTATAATAATAATATATGTGGAATCCTTTAACAAGTGCATATATATACCATAAAAATATAATATATTGATGCTCCAATAAACCTGCATGCTTGTTCATTGGTAAAAGATTCCATTGGTTATTGGGGAGGCCTTGGAGTCAAGCCTACATCCTTCCTCCCTATTTTGGCTATAATGTTTTAACAAAAATTGAATATAGAATTCTCCATTCATGTTCCAAAGCCTGACGCATGGCCCAATGGTTGTGTTGTTTGCTTGCCACCACCAAGGTCAGAGGTTCAATCCCTATGGCTTCCAACCATGCATCAAATTTTAAACCAATTAACTTTCTACATTGTTCACAAGGTGCGATGTTGCAACTTTTGATTGGGCCACATGGTATGCTCATAGTAATCCACTTAACCTACAAATTCAAGAAGACATAACTACCACATCATGCCACATGTTGAAATTTGAGACTACCGCATTAGTGTGCAACTATCTCACCATGTCAGCTCCTACTTACATGCATTGATTGTTGGTGCTACCACATGGAAACCCTGCAAACTCCTTTTTAATATTTTGTACTAACTTCAAATTTCTATAACATTTTCGTCATGAGTCTATTCGACGTTAATCAAGTTGAGTTGGAATCATCTCATCAAGCTCTTCAACGTGGCGATAGTTTCATCAATTTTTGGGAATTTTTAATTTTAGGCCTTTTTAGATCCTCATAGATTAATGCTCCCTAGAAAGAGGCTTTTGGATCTCTAAAAGGTTATTAACTAGATACTAAGTGTGGGATCTTCCTCCCCACTTGTCTGGTATATATCCACCATGTTGTGTGTATCTTCCTTAGCACAAAATGATGCATAGAGAGTTGAAGTCATACTCTTAGCCATTTTCACTTTCCCACATCCTTTTGCATGTGTTTCTTTAGCCACTACCCATGCATTGAACGTTAACAACATTAAAAAATATAATAATTTTAATGACAATTTACTAACAAGATGTTTGATCCTCTTGATATATTTCAACAAAAAAATCCTACGCTAAGAAACACCTACTTTGTCCACCTTAAAATATATGAATGAAAATGTCTTACTCATGTTCATGAGCCTTTTCAATTACCACATGGTTATTGTCAAGAAATCATCCTTCATATGATGATCTCATATGATGTATTCTATGCCATCCTTTGAAAGGTAATACCAATTTTCCATCATATAGTAGATAACCTTCATGTTGAACAAGTAAGGACTTTCAAGTAGAATTCCACAAATATGCAATGGAACCACATCTAGTTCAAATGTATCGATAAATTTAGATGTAATAGAAAATATAAGCTTACACATTTCAATTACCTGCAACATAGTTTTATTGCATACCCATCTGAGAGGATAAAGCTTAAGATGTAGTGTTGTTTCAAAATTAATCTCCTTAACGACTTCCTAAGATATTAGATTAGCTTGAGAACTAGTGTCAAACAAAGTATCTACCTTTACATGCTTTGTTAACACCCTTATATGAAAGATTTCATCTCTCTTTCCTGGAAAAGTAGACAAAAAAATAGAAGAACCAAAAGCAACATGTGAAGATGATATACCTTTAAAACCAATAGCCACAATTTGTGTCTCATTTCTAAAGTCTAATCCTAGATCTTGTTGGATATTTTCTACTACCTTCTTCTTTCCCTTCCTATCTTAGAACCAATTAGGCCTTAGTTGTGGATGTAGCTTTCAACACTCATTAGAGAAATTTTGAGGTAGAAAATGAGCCTAAAAAAATGTACAAAAAAAAAAAACTTTATAATAACTAATAGGATTAAATATAATGATTTCAACCATGGGGGATGATTCACCATTTTTGGAGCAAAAAGCTAAAAAACTAAAAAATTTAAAAATTTAGAAACTATTTTTTCAACTCATATTTTCAACTTGTCTTCCTATGATTTTACTCAAATTATGAGTGGGAGCACTCGTTGGATGTGGAATTTAACTTTTCATCTAAGGAGTACCAATGTTGCATGCCTTTGATGGACCATACTACACAAGAAATGTGAAATACATGAAAAAATGTGATTGCAATCATGTTTTTTTTCATGTATTTTAGATTTTTCGTGTAGTAGGGACCATAAGAAGTATGAAATATGGCTACTCCTTGGATGAAAAATTAATTTTTTCATCCAATGAGTGCTCTTGTTAAACATTTGAGTAAAATTGAAGGGAGATAAGTTGAAAATACAAGTTGGAAAGTTAGTTCCCCCCCCCCCCCCCAAAAAAAAAAAAAAAAAAACTTGATGATATAATCTCATATTATTTTATTATTTCACCTTTTATTTTATAATATTACTTAGGAGGCTCATTTTAGACCTCAAAAATTCTCTAATGGATCATCATCATGTCCCTCTTTCTTGCAATGGGAACAAGAATGTTTTTCATTTCCCTTCTTCACAAAAATTGTTCTCTTTGGCTTCTCCTTTCCTTTTTCTTTGTCTTTAAACAAAATGTCTTCCATGGAAACTCCACCACATTTTTTACCTACTTCGGTATAGGTAACTTGTACACAAACATCATCCACATTAGATGGCTTCAACAAGAAAATAATATTGTGTATATGCCCATGCAAAACACCAAATTATTTAAAAGGAGTCTCTTGTGTGTTTAGTGGAATATTTAATGCCAGTGCCTTTTTACTAATTTCCTCAATAAATTTTTGCATGCTTTTTCATTTACACTACCAAAAAATTTTCCATTCTATTATTTCCTTCTAGTCATGTAGCAAATCATAGAATTTCTTTTTCAATTCTAAAGTAAATTCAATCCATGAGGAAAAAGGTTTACTTTCCTAAGTATAGTCTCCCACCATATTAATGCAATAACTTCCATTTGATGTGAGACTAAATGAATTTTTAACACATCATCAAAAATTTGTTTCACATGTTAATGCAATTCCATCTAGTGAATCCAATTGTTGAACTTGTCAGCATTAAGCTCGCCATCATTGAATAGCAAGTTGAATTTGATATCTAACTTCAATAAAAACTTTTTTGAAGTAGATTTTCGATGAGAAGATGGAGGAGGAGAATTAGGAGTATCGGAAGCAGGTGAAGAAGGAGGAGAAGGAGGAGGATAATTTTTCAAATCACCTTCATTTCTTTTGTCTTTCATTTTCTTCAATGATCTTCCCTCTCTAAAAATTTTCCATTATCGATACATTTATTCTACCATGGCTTTTATCACCATGAAAGCTTCATGAATCTCTACGTTAGAATTAAGAGGATTCTCTTATCCTTCATGTGATGGTATATATCTCCTTCTAGTGAAGCTTCCTCATCCAATTTCTAGACTTCCTTCAACAAGTTTTTCTTCACCTTGCTTACATTTTCTCCTAGTTATCATGTACACTTACAAACCACCATCAAAATTACTTTGATACCTATTGATCTAAGGTCTTTTAAAGTGACTTGGATTGCGAAAAAAGTTCAAGTGTGTATGATTAAACTAAACTATCTTAAAATGTGTAATCAATAAATAAAAATCAAGCGTAAAAGATTTAAAAGATATGCAATTTAAAGAAATATAGAAAATATAGATATGAAGAAAAGAGGAACAAAAAAAAATCATAGTGAAATTGTTCCCGTGTGGACTACATTTCTGAGTTTGGCCTCCAAGGGAGTGGCATCATTATTATTCTCCAAATATTTTAATAAAAAATAAGAAAAATTCCTACAAAGGCCTGGTACAAATGAAATATCTGCTATAAGAAAGTGGCCTCCAAAATGCCACAAAATACCTCTTGTTGGCTTATATGGGCCTGACCCAGGTTTAGAGGTGATTTAGCCAAGCAAATGCCGATACTACTAGCCCTTTTAGCAACAATCTGTGGAGTGTGGACTGAGGTCTCACCTGAGGTAGTATGAGAGGGTGCTAGAACCAGGTTTTCTCACGCTTGGGATGTCTGATGGGCTTCCAGAAGTCCACGGTCTGACCCATTGCTACATGCACTTGCGATGCCTTCGCAAGATATGGTGTGGATTCTGCACAGCCCTAGTCAGGGCGCAACCCATATAATACCCAAGTTCCTTGCTATTTAATCTGTGATTATCTGAATACATAACTTGTTCATGTAAGACTAATGATTATTACAACATATTCATCAATCATATCAGTGCGTGCAACAAATAAACCAATATAAACGTAAACAAGGCAAGGTACAACAAATACATAGAAATAAGAATCAACTTCTCTTTATTTAATATTCAATCTGGATTACAGACTCGACACCGCCCTATGCATTCAGCTGCAGGGGTCCGCGCACTCAGCTGCAGACTCTCCTAGGCCTCTGCGCACTCAGTTGCAGAGCCTCTTCCTACCACTACAACCCAATACACTTAGAATCCTACTCAAAGCTTGAACCGTTCACATTCTTCTTTCTTATTCCTATGCTCTCTTTACAGCTTAGAGACTCACTCTATTTATACAATCCCATGTTCCACGGACCATGGGTAGGCCGACATGAATTTACATTACATTAAATTAATTTAGGGTGGACAACCCTATGAATTGACCTCTACTTCGCGATTCACGCCCGCAATTCGCGGAGTCTTACAAAACCTTTGACCAAAACTTGGGATTTGAGGCCCAAAACATGTTGTGGGGGGATTCCATGCCCAATAGGCCTCCATCATGATCATCGTAACTCGTCCTAAGTCACTCTTCTGGTGCAACGATCTTGGCACGGAGCCCCTCCAACTGTTCTCATAATGCCTAGAGGTCGGTGGTGCATTGTTCTATGGTTTGCTAGACTTACTGCATGCGTTCCTCTGATGCTTCTTTGTGATGATCCACTATCTACCTTAGCGCATATATGTCCTCCATTTGTGTGAGCTTTCCCTCAATCTCGATCGTAATGGTGAAGGCCTCATCAATCGAAGGTTGGATGCGCACTTTGAGAAGTGCCTCTTTCTATCTTGCAACCTCCACCTGTTCCTTCAGTGCCCTTTCTTGCTACATCTTTTCTAGCCGTTGGGTGAGGACGACTGTCTGTGCAATTCCCCTTACACTCTCATACTTCTCCTGCAGTTCGCGCGCCTCTGTTTCTAGGCATTGTATGTTAGGGTCCTCCTCCAAGGATGTAAGGATGTCAAAAGCTTGATCCAACATACTGGTACAGTCCTACACTTCCCATCTGATTTCTTCCAATCATGTTTGAATTGCACTAACGCACTGCTCTCGAAATTTCGGAGGAGTGGAAGGCCGTGCCTTCATCCATAGCTTAGAAATCTGTAGGTTCATCTCCAGCTGCACTCATGTTGTTTCCTCACGCGCGCTTTGGACTCCACTTGCTAGAGAGTGGATCCGCATCTCTGTTGGTAGGTCTACCGTGATGGGTAATTCTAGAACACACCGACACACTTCATCCACTATTTGCGCAATTTTCCGATTCTGTGACACTAGCTCGTCACACTACAGGTTGAGTTGTTCAATGTTGATCCTCTACTCCCTCAATGCTTGGATTGTGCAACCTTCCCGGGTTCGTAGCTCTGTTGTTATGTCATCCTGCAACTGGTACAATGTGTCCCATGGAAGGGCAACCAAATTTAGGCCAAGTCCCTTGATCTTGCCCACCGTGGCTCTGTCATCCTCGTTCTCCACTGTTAGCACTCCTTCCGATAGCACTATGGTGTTGGCCAACTTTGCGCGTAGCAACTGCTCCACTACTGATGTACCTATGGCATCGTAGGAAGCTACCGCTCCTTCTTGTGGGGGCTGCACCTAATGTTCCTATAGCTGTGTCCTTAGGTTCCCCAATGCAATCTATTGCTCTATCATGGCTTCCTAGAGTGCTTCCCTAGTGACCTCGTGAACCATTTTGCTGATGTCGTAGAGGTCACCTTTTGTCAGTGTAATTGGTTCGATGTCTAATTTGGATGCCTCGACCTTTTTTCGTGGACCTGATCTCTCTGTGACGTGTGGCTATTTCAACTTGGTGGATGTTGTGCTCAGGTCAGTGCCTTCTGCTTTATCTAGTCCCTGTCTTATAGACACATTTTAGCCCCCTTCCTCTTGCATCGTGGTGGCCCCTATTGCTTGTGTTGCTTCTATTTTTTCGGTGGCCTTTGCCTATTCTATGGCTGCCCTTGCTGCCTCACAGGTAGTCCTTAACTCCACGAATGCAACTTCATTATGCTTTTGCTGGGCCAACTGGGTGAAACGCACCTTGGTTGCAGCCTTCTACTTTTGTGATGTTGTTCTATCCTTCTCCGCAAGGTCTGGGGCGTGCCACTCAGGAGGCCATGATTCTAGCATGGAGAATATTACATCATCAATGGAGATGAAGGGGAGCTTGGTCTAGTTCTACGTTGAACCTTTACACACCTTGATATACACATTATGCATATCCGTCTTGAAGTCTGCAAAGCTCTATAGACTGTTGTACACTATGGGGGACAAGTGCGACCTCCTTTTGATCCATATCCAGATGCTTGCCTCCATGAGTAGCCAGAAGATATTTGTTTCACGGATCCACATGGCATCCTCTGTAGCCTAGAGCGACACATACTTTGCAGCCTCTAGTAAGTCCTATTCAATAATAGGGAACTGTCTGTCCTCAAGCAGTTCCCTTGTTACCAACAAAATCGACAAGAGAAACCACACTTAGTGGAAAGTCTTTCCCTGCTCCTGGGTTTCTTTGCAGTTAGTTAAGAACTCCTCACAGAGGAACTCGACCCAATTGAATTGGACCCCCTCTACGCATTGTTCTGCTAGCGCAACTACCGGTGCTGGTACCTCATCTCTGTGACATTTTTGCATTACCTTCCTAGCTAGGAGTTGGGTGGCTACATGCACCCCTTTATCTTTAATGTTACCAATTGCGTAACCCCTCTTCTTCTTTTCTAGTTTGTATTTCTTCTTCATGGCCTCTATGAGCACCAAATCTCTTCCTTTTTTTATTATCTCTGCGGGGTCCTCTCCCTTACCGAGAAGTCGGGAAATCCTATGGATAAGATCCACCGTGATGGGAATAGGCTCCTCCAGCCATAAGTACCCATGTGCACTAGGCACAACATCATCCTAGTGACAAAAATTGTGATAGGCACATGGTGAAAGTGTGGAATCCATAGTAGCTGAAGTAGTGCGGCCTTCTCCACACTGTATAGGCATTTCTGCGGCTCTAGTATCGTAACTGACCCCTTCATGCTCTGCTTCTTAAGGTTCTTAGTCTCTAAATGTCGTAACTTCTTGCTTTCCGTGAGCTCCAGATATTCAAAATTCATTATGGGCACGCGTCCCAGGGCTGAGCCCTCAAACACAATTCCATTGGGGAGGAGCGAGGTTTGGAGTGTGCTCTTAGCAATATCCAAATCCTTGGGAATCTTAGCTTTCCCTTTCCACGGAGGAACGTACTTAGGTAGTTTCTCTACAGTGCGCACCGGCTAGATGTCCTCTTCCATGTATTTTGCTACTTCTATCTCATCTATGAGAGCCTGTAGGTCCTCCTCCTCATCATCTGTCTCAATGGTGACAGCCTTGTGCTTTTCTTCCATGGATAGTTTACCGAACTGTGGATTCCGCGTGGACATGGGGACTGGTCCCACTGTCTGCTTATCTTTCTTGGGCCTCGGCATCCGAGGTGATTTTAGGATTTTCTGTGCGACCCTAGTGTCTCCGAGAATGTCATGTACTGTGGGGTTTTGCGCGTCCTCATTGGTGGTTTCTTCTACATAGCCCAAACCTCTCCTGGTAGTCGTCATCCTGTCTAAGCTGTATATGGTCGTTTGCGAACTTTGAGGCTCAAATATCGCTTAGCACTTAACAGTATGTGCTCTATGTAAGTGCTCAAATCTCAAATGAACAAGTGTTGTCTTGTGGTTAGCCCTTGGAGTTTTATAGCGCCTTTTGAATTCAAATTCAACCATTCCCCTTAATTCTGAGCCATCAGTTCTTTCTTGGTGGAGATTGCCCTAAATCTAGCTCTTAATTTGTGTCTTAAATGCTCACCACCCATTCCCTTTTGCCTTAAATTAGAGATCTCATCATGAATAGTGACACTAATGATTACTTCCCAGCCTAACCGCACGGTAGCACAACCCCTTGTGAGCAGGCATGAACCTTGTGTCCTTTTGATTCTGCGTGCACATCCCTCATCATGCAACCCCCAAACAGACTCTTTTAGAGTCACACGCTCTCTTTCAACTGTCTGGAGCACTGAGACTGTGCTCCCTATGGCTAGTAAGGTGGTCGTACCACCTGTGCGAGACTTCAACTTGCTTTCCAGCATAGTCCGCAGAAACTCCAATTGTCTGTGGGGCCGCTAGCACTGCACGTTCCACTATATGTAGTGCACTCCCCTGGTTACTATGTTTGGTGAGGTGCAGTTGTAGCCATGGCAACAACGTCATGAATTCTCGGCAACACTCTTCTAATGCAGTGGTACGATCATCTGTATCTTGCCTTGTCATCCTTGGATTGAGACATGTCAGCCTCTTGATCTTAACATTCATCAAAAGGCTTGTCTTCCTCAATCATACCCGATATTTTTTGAGTTCGTGAAGTTTAAGGTTCCCTCACTGGATGGCTTCCTAAATCCTTATCTTTTCGTCCTCATGTAGATGTGTGATTTCTTCCTCCTTGCCATCGTGCACTGCCACCACTACAGGGTCCAGTACGTGTGTATTCCTTTGTGTATTTTCTTCAGTAATTATGGTCTCCATTCCATTCCACACCTTTGGAATTGTCTTTGTGTTTAGGGTTTTGCACATGGCCCAGTAGGCCCATCGAATTGCTGGCACACACAGGTCCCGATCAGTCTATTTCACTTGGTCAACTTGGTTTAGGACTATGCACATCTTATCAAATGCTTCAACGTGGATACTTAGTAGCACTCATTACCTTTCCTGCTACTGTCATTTGTTTTGATTCTCTATCCTGGGGTTAGTGTGTGCATGTGTGGGCTTTACAATATATGTCTATACCCATCGAGAAAGATGGGCGCACAAGTTGTTCTGCCCTTGTTGACCCACTTGCATTGAATTTGGGGTTTTCCAAAACAAAGGTTCATCATCCTTCTGCATTCGTGCTAGTCCTCAAAATTTCCTTGATGCGTACCCCGCCATCGTGTGGGTGTTGCGTGCAATGCCCACTTCAGCACATCAAACTACTGCTATTTTGGTACTGCACTTTCATATTTGCTCAGGAATTCATCCACCGCTGATAATCCATCATACATCGACAACTCCCTTGCCTCTGTTGTCACGCAACGCAATGATGTTATCATCATGTTATAGTTCAGTGTTGTTACTTCATGCAGCCGATTCTACCATCACTCTATCTCTTCGTTTGAATCGGAAGTGCAGGAGCTTTGACGCTCCCATGAAATCCTTCCATCTATAGTTGGATTCACCAAATCCTTTACTTGCATAGTTATCTTGTAAATATAGTCGATATCGTCATCATTATCATCGCCGCACACTGATTCAGTGTATCATGCTCCTTCGACTGGATCTACTGATACTACCACACATAGTGACCTTTTCTCAAAGATGATTTTGCACTTCTTTAGATTTATGACTCCATTCATATTGGTGGTCAGTCTATTCCTAGTAGCGCAGGATAGGGATTGTTGTCATTGACAATCTCTATCACTTCAAAGTCCACTTGTGTGCTTGCACCTTCAATGTCGACTGTTACCCCTTGCAATCTTCCCATGGGCAGAATCTTTTGTTGGTTCGCCATTCATCATTGAATAGGGGACCATTGCAGTGCAGGTCTGCCCATGCATTCCCATGTTTTCTTTGGTACCACTTTCACGTTTGAGCCCAGATCTAGGATTACCTTATCCATTTCGTACTCACCTATTTGCACAGTCAACCTCATTTCCCTCCTTGTTCGCAATGCATGCTTCCCAAGTTTCCAGACCATGCGCGGTTCTCCTGACCCCGCACACCTAGTGATAAGTTCTTGTAGTCCTTTGATTGCCTTACTATCACGCAACAATTTCATGCATGTCTCTATAAAGGTAGTGAGCATTGAAGGATCCATCCCTGGTTCTAGTTGAACCTTACTACCTGAAGTGGAGGCCTCTGTGAAGCTCTTCTTAGCTTCCATGAATGTCTCCTTTACGCGTTCTAAATCAAACTCAGATTCCTTTGTAGGAGCCTTGCGAACCCACACACTTTCTTCTGGTTGCTTTCCTTTATCATCTCCCATGGTCATACCACTCCTGAGCATCATGTTTACATTTGGGTCTTCTTCACGTGGTTCAGATCTCATCATTTGTAAATTTTGAGTCGGACGGGGTTGGAGTACCCCCTTTTTGCACATCCTCGCTATCAACGAAGGGTAGTCTTCTACCTCATGATCAAACTAAGTACAATACCAACATGATATTCTTGTCAAGTTTGTACAATCACGGGCATAATGCCCTGGCCCTCCGCAATTGAAACAAATTATTTGTTTGTGACCCCTTCCTGGTCTCATTCCACCTCGACCTTGACCACACCATCGAAACCCAGCTCATGCCATCCCTACATTTGGGTCGAGGGCTCGCGTTGCGGTCTACACCTTGTAGGTAGGAGTCTGATCCATCATTAGTTCATAGCTTCGGCAGGTGCATTTTTCATGGCTTACCGACCTGTAGAAATTACAAGAAAATTGTTGGGACGTCTGTGCGTACTTCTAGAAAAAATGACAATTATCTATGGTGTGTTTTCCTCCTATTTGGAAGATCATGCACCATAATACAAACGCCGCGCTTGGCCCTGCCTGTGCCTCTGGTATTAACAGCATTGGTCCTCCTCCTACCAAGTAGTTCGTGAATACAGGAAGTGGTCTTTGTCATGCCCTTGGCCCTGGCATTTTATGCACCATATTTCCTTGCGCATCCTCGGCTGAGGTGTCCTATCCTATTTCAAACTTTGCATTTCCAAACACAAATTATATAGTTGTGTGTGGATTTTTTGGACTCCCAACCCAGGGTCTTGTACAGTGGTCTCATGCAATCTCACTGCCATATCCAACGCTTCGGCCTAGGTGGAAAGTTTTTGCTGTGATAGCGCCATCCTTAAGTGTGGCGTAAGTGAGGCCACAAACCATGTGCTATGCTATGCATCTGTTAATGTTATATTGGATTCGCGGATCGTACTCTTCAGCCTTTGGTCTAGATCTCAGGGGGTCTTGTCTTGGAGCATCGCGACCTCCTTAAACCTGACGATTGATTGTGTTTCTGATTTTGTCCTGCTAAATTCCTTGTTCAACGTGGCCTAGATCTCTGCGATTCCTACATTTGGGTGGTCATTAGAATGCTTGATATACCACGTTAATGTGTGATCCTCCACTGCGCTCACCAATGTAGCCTTTGTAATATTATCGTCCATGATGCCTTGTGCTTCCCATACTACTCTTACCATGAACCATAATTAGTCCGGATCTTTTTTCCCTACTCCCCTGAACACTGGTAGTTTGGTTGCACTCGCCATACTGAACTATGGTGGTGGAAGAGGTGGGGTGGGTGGAGATGGAGGTGAGGAGGGTGAAATGGGTGGCGGTGTGGGTGGAGGTGGTAAACGTAGAATTCGTTGTCTTATCAAACTGACCACGCTTCTCGGAGAAACCTTCACGAGCTCTTCCTTGCTCTCCTACGAGGGTGAAATTAAGGGACTGGTTTCTATCTCTTTGCTACTTTCACTTCTATAGATCTTCCCACTTTACATAGTCCCAAACATTAATTTATTCGCAGAACCCGCTTTTCATACAATAGCATCTTAATCCAAGTGTTAAAATATTTAATATACTTACCTCGCGGTCCCTTGAGAAAAATTCGCTCCACCTCACTGTAGCTAATGGTCATGTCTACCACCAACTTAGTGATAAATCCTCCTATTATTCGGTCGAGCCAATGATCCGCATCTCATGCGATCTTATCTTCTGATTCTTCTAGTCTGCACACTAATTCCAGAGTCCACACTATTGGTTTGTCCAACCTACACCTTCCCTGGTTGTCTACTAACTTCGTGATTCACTCATACAACTCAAAAGGAAAGGATGCAAAGAAAATCTCATGGATTTATATATACAAGTAGTGCTCCAACCACTATTCCTTAGATACTCATGGATTTCTATTCTCTTGCATCGTAAACTCGTGAATTTTCTTGTCCAACCACTCTTCAATTTCTTTCTTTCTTGGATTGCAGTGGCACGACATCAGATATCCTTTATGCAGATCTCAGTCACGGCAATAGAACCATTTTTTGGCTTGTATGGTCCTAACCTAGGTTCAAAGGTGATTTAGCCAAGCAAATCTTGGCACTACTAGCCTTTTCGGCAACAATCCGTAGAGTGTGGACTAATGTCTCACCTGAAATAGTATGGGAGGATGATAAAACCAGGTTTCCACACCCTTGGGATGTTTGATAGGCTTCCAGAGGTCTGTGGTTTGACCCATCGCTACGCGCACTTGTAATCCCTTCACAACCCACGGTGCAGCCTCCGCGTAGCCCTAATTGGGGCACAACCCATATAATACCCAAGTTCCTTGCTATTTAATTTGTGATTATCTGATTACTTAAATTGTTCATGTAAGACTAATGATTTTTACAGCATATTCATCAATCATATCAGTGCGTGTGACAAATAAACCAATATAAACATAAAGAAGGCAAGGTACAACAAATACAAATAAATAAGAATAAAATTATCTTTATTAATCTTCAATCTCGATTACAGGCTCAACACTACCCTGTGCACTCGGCTGCAAGGGTCCATGCACTCAACTGCGGACTCTACTAGGACTCTTCGCACTCAGCTCCAGAGCCTCTTCCTACTACTACGACCCAATACACTTAGAATCCTACTCTAAGTTCGAACCATTTGCATTCTTCTTTATTATTCCTATGCTCTCTTTACAACTTAGAGCCTCCCTCTATTTATATAATCGCATGGTCCACAGACCACGGGTAGGCCGACATGAATTTACATTACATTACATTACTTTAGGGTGGACAACCAAATGACTTGACCTCTAGCTCGCGCTCCGCGACCTCAGTTCGTGGAGTCTTACAAAACCTTTGACCAAAAATTGGGCTTTGAGCCCCAAAACATGTTGTGGGGGATTCCATGCCCAACACCTCCATTTCATTGCTAGAAAATAAAACTCCAGAAACCTCACATATTTACAAAATAAACTGGAAAAAGCAAAGCTTAAAATCTCTCAAAACCATAAAATTTTACAACCACAAATTTTGTGGCACAATGGTAATTCATTTTTTATATAGTTTTTGTTGGCCGATAGACCCATGGTCAAGCCTACAGGATCTCATGCTTATCCCGTATTGGATGCATGATATATTTTTAAAATAATATATAGCTATAACCATAGCTTGGTGGCCCATATATTACTATGGCCTACCAAACCTTGGCCAACATGCATTTTTTTTATTTAATCCCACTTCTAAAAATAGTTTGTTTATGCAAGCACATATATTATGCCATGTTATAACCATATTATATGCGTCATTTCTTATTAGACACATATATATATGATAACGATAGAATATACCATTTCTCCAATCGACCCACGTGCTTATTCATTGGCGGTAAATTCCATTGGTTATCAAGGAGACCTTCCTCTCCATTCTAGCTAACATTGTTATAAAAAAGCTTGAATATGGAATGCTCCATTCATGTTAGAAAGTATGATGCATGACCTAATGGTTGGCCCATTGGCCTATCACTGTCAAGGTTTAGGGCTCAATTCCCATGGCCTCCAATTGTGCAACAAATTTTAAACATATTAGCTTTCTACATTCTTCTAGAGGTGCCATGTGACACCATCTAATTGGGAAACATGGTATTATCCCAATAGTTCACTTAACCTTCTAGTTAGCTACCATATAAGCACCACATCATGCCACATGTTGATCTTCGAAGCTACCACATCATGCCACATCAACATGCGACTATCCTACCACATCAATTCCTACTTCCACGTGTATATTTGATGAGCCTCATCATTGGGTAATTATATGGGCCTTAATTCACCTTCTAGCTTAGTAAAACCAGCTTTTCTCATAATGTATTACATGTTTTTGGTTATATTTTGTTTATGAGGTGAGTTAGAGTTGGATATTATGCTTTGTGGTCTAATATGCATTGAATGTAGGATTAAAGGAGAAAATCAAGGAATTTTGGCAAAGATTAAGGTCAAAACTCAAATGGGACAAGGGAGAGGGGTTGTAGGAGGTAATTCCTCCTCATTTACTACTCCATTTGAATATTCCTCCATTCATCACATCAGCTCAGAGTGAAAATAACCAAATCATGAGGACTAGAAGGCAGCAGAGAAAGTAAGAGAGAAAGCACCAGTTTATCTCGAGTTTGGGAAGCCGAGCCTCCATAATTTTAAGGAAGTTGTTGGGGACTTCATATGTATAAGTAGAGAGGCCTAGGACCCTAGTAGGATTCAGATTTTTTATTGTAAAACTCTAATCTATTTTCAAGCTGCAAAACTTGTGACAATTCTATTGACGTAATTTGTTATTTTGGTAATAAGAATGAGTTTTGTTTTGAGCCAACACTGAATTAAATCAAAGGGCTGAAGCTCTTAGGTTAGGGCCCAACCCTAGAAACCAAGGCTCCTCTTTATTTTACATGTATTTTTAGTGTAGATTCATAGCTTCATTGTTTATTTGTTTTTAGATGCATTTCCATTACAAGTACTGTAGATTAGATTGGTTGTTTGGTTGTTTGCTTCCATTTGTGCATTATTTCAAGTAATAGGTTGGAAAGGAGAAAAAGGATCACCAAAAGTTTTTTAGCAGGCGTCTCGACCTCACTTCCTCCCTCTACAACCATGACTTGAGGAAGGGACCCTTAAGCATCCCAAAAAACACATATTTCTACTTGTTTTATGAGCTTTGGAGTTTGCTATATTTAATTTAGTATTTTGTTAATTTTGCAAGGTAGATTTCATTGTCATGTTTTTCATATCCATTTCTACAGTATATCTCACTCAGGATTTCATTCCTTTTAGCAAATTTCTTCTTGCATAGTATAGGTGATTGATTCATTAATTCTGCTTTACTAGTTTATGAAAATGTATCTTGTTGCATAATGTTTTGGAAGATACACATGTTTGATGCAGAGAAGGTACTTCAAGAGGAGACCAAGACTTCATATCTAGTAGGCACCTTTCACTTCATCCACCTTACCCATCTCTTGTTTTCACCATCACCTTCGTTAGTTTTCCATCATTTTTCATAGAAATTATCCCAAGAACATTGAGCAAATCTAGCCATCTATTATCCTGGATATTGACTCATAAGTGATCCTAGACCTTATCTCACTCCATTCCACCCATAACGCACCTTTCCTAAGCCTCCCATCACCTCCAACACCTCACATTTAGCTTTCAGTTGTATCTTGTATGTTTCCTATAATTCCTACATGATCATCTTGTAGGTTTCTAGTACATCTTGTAGGTTTTTCTGAAACTACCTGTTTTTGAGGCAGAATTGATGGAAAACCTCTAGAAAATCACGAAATGCCTCTCAGGGGTCCTACACACCATCCAACCATCTCATAACCCTTCTAGCCATCCTTAAACATCCTTAATACGCCTGTCACATCCACAAGAACAATTAGTTTACATACTTGATTTTGCATAAAAAGACTAAAGAAAGCAAAAACTGATTTAGTTTAGTCCCTTTACTTTCATATTAGTATTGTTTGATGATTCTTACTTCTGCAACTTAGATAGTAGCATTTGTTACATGTTGATTTGGCATTTCTGCCTAACATAGCTTCTTAAATGGTTAATTAGGGTATGATGTGATTTAGTTGTTGGCATTATGATACAGGTGTTGTCCTTGATAACAACTCACTCAGATGAAAGATCAAAGTACAATAGGTTAATAGCAAATAATGAAAAAAGAGAGGTTTACACAAGTTCACATTGACCAAGGTGCATATACACGCAGGTTCACAGAAGGAAAAGCGCATATATATTGGAAAACTAAGTTTTTGGTCCATGTTATTTTGATCCATCGTATTGGTCCAGGATATCTGGTCCAAGGTATTGACCCAAGGTATTTGGTCCAAGGTATTGGTCCTAAGTGGTTTTGGACCATGGTATTGAGAAAGGCCTAAAACTATTAAAGGAGGAGAAGATCATTAGGCCAGATATGCAAGTATCGAATATTTGATGAAGTGTGAGATCTAGTATGCAGGTTATTAGCTCATGGTGATGTGCTTGATCTAAACTAGGGATGAACCTTAGTGGTTGATGGAGGATAAGATATAATGATGGATTAGGATCTTAAGTCTTGAAATGAATTATCTTTATATGGTTTGATCATGTTTATTCTAGATCTGAATATTGATGCATATGTTGTTCTGTAAATATTATGATGTGGGTATAACTGAAGTTTGGAATAGCTGCACAATTATGAATTAATATTTTCAGATGTATATGCTGGTTGGCCTTGAGAAAAGTGAGTATACATGCAGGTTCGACAGATGGAAGTAGCGTATAACTTATAAAGTATGTTTCAGTTGTTTCTGTTTACTGTTGTAGAGTTCTGGGTTCTGGTTTTTGTTCTGGTTAGTGTATTCTGGTGACAGTATTTTGAATGATCAGATTGATAGGTTGTCAAAGCAATTGATTGATTCGGTTGCGTTGGTTCAGAAATTGATTAGTTGATGCAGATGTATTTGATGATTGAATTACAATTATGATGTTGTTGATGGATCCAGTCTAAAAATTTGTGAAACATGGTCCTTGGAGGAAGAAAGAAGGTCGTAGCCTTCTATAGGTCGCAGCCTACGTACTAGTAAACATATCAGCTAGTACAAGAGTTAGGGGGTTGTAGCTCCCTTCCAGTAGAAGCTGGAGAGTTGTAACATTTCGTAGGTAGAAGCTTGCGTACTAGTATAAGTATACATCAGTACAAAATTGTAAACAGATTTCTTATTATTAAAAGAAGTCAGAGACGATAGCAACAGGTGGTTTTCACCCACATTGGGTTTCCACCTTATATCTTGGTGTTCACGTGTGTTGCTTATATGAGATGCTTTATTCTGCTTTTACTGCACTGTCTAATAAATCTCTGATATATTGGTTAAAGTTCAATGCATGAAAAATTGGGTATATCAAAAGTTCTCTGCATATACACTGGTTGCTTTAAGTACAGTCATGTATTCACTTAGATGAAGTAGCATATACAAATCTTTTTGGAAAATTATATTATTGATCTGATAATATTGAATCACCCCCCTCTTAGTATTATTTTCAACAATTGGTATCAGAGCAGGTCCTTCAGAAGAAGCTTGATCACTTGAAGGGAGATCCATCATCATGAGTAATCAAGAAAGCGTGGGATCCATCAAACTGCCAATCTTTGATGGGAGAAACTTTGTTTATTGGAAGATAACAACCAAAACCTATCTACAATCACTTGGAACAGGTGTCTGGGAAATCGGGGAAGGAGGATATACATTTCCATTAGCAATTCCTACAGATACGAAAGGTAAAACGAAATATGAAACCAATTCCAGGGCTGTCAATACATTATTGGAAAGTCTGTCATAATCAGAGTTCGTTAAGGTTATGCAGCTCAAATTAGTGAAAGAAATATGGGACAAAATCGTTCTAAGCTATGAAGGAGACTCTCAGGTAAAACGTGTTAAACTGCAAACTCTCAGAATTCAATATGAAACTCTTAAGATGCACAATGATGAAAGTATAACTAGTTACTTCTTACGTATAGATGAGGTTGTGAATTGCATGAAGAATCTGCTTAAAGAGATAAAGGAATTTCCCTTAGTTGAGAAAGTTTTAAGATCCTTGTCTGCTAAATTTGAATCAAAACTATCTGCCATAGAAGAAAAATAGGATCTACAGACTATCACTATGACATAGCTTCATGGAATCTTAAATGCCTTTGAGATAGGAAAAGGAGGCCCATTAGATATGAGAGAAGCCACATTTAAAGCTTCAGCAAAAGGAAAGGAAGAACTCAATGAATCAGGACATATTTCAAAAGAAGAAGATGAAGTAAACTTTGTCAAGAAGCTTCAACGAGGTTCCAGAAGATTTAAAGGTAAATTACCTTTCAAATATTTTATCTTTGGTAGAGTCAGTCATTATGCTACCAAATGTCCTCATAAAGATAAATATGATAAAGGGAAGGAATATGCAAAATGGAATAGAAAACAAAGTGTAAGTAAAAAGAGTTACTATACTCATGAAGATAACGATGGTTTATCAAATAGTGATGAAGATGAAAATAGTAATGACTATAGACTTCTAATGGCTTATGAAGATGATAATTTTTGGGATTCTTTAGAAGAATATGACCTTCATGAAGAAATATTTAAACTCAAAATCTATTTAGAAGAAAAGAATATGATTATAGATACCTTGACATACCAACTTGCTGAAAGAGAAAACACAATGAAAAACTAGAATGTGAAATTGTGGGTCTAAGAAAGGATCTTGAGAAAAAAAAATCTATCAATCTTAGATTTGCTAAAGGATTAGAAACCTTAAATGAAATTATCAAAGTGCAACGTTCTCCTCTGATAAAGATAGGTCTTGGATATATTGAAGAAGCATCTCAATCAAAGAAGCTGTCAAGCTCCACTAAAAGCTATCTTGATGCAACAAAGAACAATTCAGAGTATGACAATCATCAACAAAGGCATAGAGAAGATCACCAGGTAAATTAGGCTCAATTTACTTCAAGGATGAACAGAAGTCACAACCAACCTCAAGTAAATCATACTCAATTTGCTTCAAAGATGAATATCAATAGAAACTACAATCACCAGGTCAATAGATTTGATAATCGCAAGAACTTCTTTAATGGTCAATGTTTCTCATGTCATAATTTTGGACACAAAGTTGCTCAATGTGTTGCTTACAAAACCATCATGAATAGAGAAGCACAAAATCAAAGGAATGTGATAGGGATCAAAAAAAGTTCCTATAATAAATTTTCTCTTCTTGAAATTGAAATAGAATGCTAAATCTGTAATGGCTTTGGCCATGAAGAGCTGAATGCAGGTGCAAATTTCAGCAAATATCTCGAAAGGAGCAAACTCCATTAAATCCAAAAATATGGAGAAGGAAAGAACCTCAAACAGAAAGATGTGGTATAGCCTTGTCTACAGAAGAATAGGAAAATCAGTGGTACATCGACAGTGGATGCTCAAAACACATGACAGGTGACAAATAAAAAATTCACTCATATAATGCCTTAGAAAAAGAAAAGAATGTCTCAATTGGAAACAACAGTCTTGTTGTCATAAAAGTTAAAGGCTCTATTTTCTTGAAAGAAAAGGTTAAAGTAGGATTGTTATGTATGTCGATGGTCTAAAGCATAACCTGTTGAGTGTTATTCAAATGTGTGATCAAGGAAATGAAGTGGTGTTTCGATCAAACTGATGTGTTGTTCATGAGCTTGATACAGGAGAAACCATGATCAAAGGTATAAGAACTCCAAACAACTTATACATACTTAAGGAAGGATAAAAACAATGCTATCTAAGAAAAAATGATGAAAACTGGCTATGGCACAGAAGATTAGGACATGTAAGCTTTTCTCAAATAAGAAAAGCATGCAGATTCCAGGTTGTTCGTGATCTTCTAGATATCAGCATTCCTGAAAATACAATATGCAAACCATGACAACTCGGCAAGCAAACCAGATCTCACTTCATTGAAAAAAAAGGGTCAGGTAGTAAGCCTCTTGAAATTGTTCATATTGATTTATGTGGACCATCAAGGAAAAAGTCACCTCATGGAGAAGAATACTTCATATTGTTCATTGATGATTTTTTTAGAATGTGTTAGATAGGTCTTCTAAAGCATAAAGATGAAGCATTTGAAAAGTTCAAAGCCTTCAAAGATTTGGTTAAAAATGAATCAGATCGCAAAATAAAATGCCTCAGATCTAATCGAGGAGGGGAATTTACCTCGGGTGAATTCTTCGACTTTTGCGAACAACATAGAATAAAAAGGTAGTTCTCCACTACAAGGACTCCTCAACAAAATGGAGTGGTAGAAAAAATGAACATAACTATTCAACAAATGGCTTAAGCTATACTAGATGAATCTGGAACTCTTGCAATCTTCTGGGGTGAATATGCATCCGCCACCGTAACTATTCTCAACCAAGCAAATGTTTAGGTAAACAACACTCGAACTCCACATGAACTTTGGTATGGTAAGACTCATATGGTAAAATACTTTAAAGTTTTTGGAAGCAAATGCTATATCAAAAGGACTGATGAACAAATTGGTAAGTTTGAGCCCAGAGCAGCTGAAGGTTTTATTCTTGGTTACTCTTCGCAAAGTAAAGGATATAAATGTTATAATAAAAGACTTGGGAAAATTGTTGAAAGTATTGATGTTGTAGTTGATGAAACATGAAAAAATCCAAAATAGATAAAAATGGAAGATTATGACAATGAAGAAGATGGGGATTATTTTCCCACATCAAATCACAATGGTGCTGAAGAAGAAACCAATGAAGCACCAACACAAGAGATAATGGTAGAAGAAAAGACTCCATCCAGGTATGTTCAGAAAAATCATCCAAAAACCCAAATTTTATTGTAAAAAGAGGCAGGTGTACAAACAAGAAGATCTATTACAGAAACCTCAATCTATCTAGCATTACTATCCTCTACCAAACCTCAAAATGTAAATGAAGCATGCAAAGATGAATGTTGGGTCAAGGCCATGAATGAAGAACTTGATAAAATTGAAAAGAATAATACTTGGGAATTAGTTCCTAGACCTCATGATAAGAATATCATAAGAACTAAATGGATATTCAAAAACAAGTTGAATGAAAATCAAGAAGTTATTAGAAATAAGGCCAGACTTGTTTGTAAAGGATATGCTCAATAAGAAGTTATAGATTTTGAAGAAAATTTTGCGCTTGTTGCTAGACTTGAAGCCATAAGGATGTGTCTTGCTCTTTCTAGTTTTCAGAAATTCAAAGTATACCAAATGGATGTAAAATCTGCCTTCCTTAATCGAGACTTAGAAGAAAAAGTCTATATTGAACAACAGGAGGATAAATTCTTCGAAATGATGAAAAACTTGTATGTAGACTTAGAAAGGCTCTCTATGGTCTAAAACAGGCTCCAAGGGCCTGGTATTACCATCTTGACAAATATCTCCACCAACAGGGTTTTTCAAAGAGGTCAGCAGATATCAATCTATATGCAAAGATTGACACTGATAAATTTCTAATAATTGTTGTTTATGTTAATGATATCATTTTTGGTAGCAATGAGGAATCCATGAGTTAGAATTTTCCTTCAGTAATGCAACAATAATTTGAAATGTCCTTTCTTGGTGAGCTTACCTATTTTCTTGGTCTACAAGTTCAACAAAACAAAGATGGTATTTTTCTTTCACAAACCAAATATCTCTAATAGATCTTGAAAAAGTATAGCATGGAATATTCTAAACCAGTATGTACCGCAATGGTAACATGATGCAGTCTCAGCTCAAATGATGAATCAGTAGAAGTACATCAACCAAATTGCAGATCCATGATTGGCATTCTACTTTATATAACAGGTATTCGACCTGACATCATGCATGTAGTAGGAATAGTTGGAAGATTCCAAGCAAATCCAAAGGAATCACACCTTCAGGAATTTAAAAGTATTTTCAAATATATTCAAGGAACATAGAGCTTTGGTTTATGGTATCCTAGAGATATAGATCTTACTCTTCATGCATATATAGATGCAGATTGGGTAGGAAGTGTTGATGACAGAAAAAGCACTAGTCGTGGTGCATTCTATATGGGTTCCAGGTTAGTGTCTTGGTTCAACAAGAAACAAAGTTCAATTGCATTATCTACAGCTGAAGTAGAATATGTGGCTGCTGCATCTTGCTCCACACAACTACTTTGGATGATGAAAACCTTGCAAGACATTCAGATCACAATTACTCCACCATCTCCATTCTATGTGATAATATAAGTGCCATCAGTATTTCAAAGAATCCAGTCATGCACTCCAAGACCAAGCACATACCCATCAAATATCATTTTCTACATGAACAGGTGCTTGAACAAAAGGTCAAATTGGAGTATGTTCCCTCCAAAGAATAGTTTGCTGATATATTCAACAAACAACTGCCTAGAGAGACATTTGAATATCTCAGACAAAATCTGGGAGTAGTTGCTGTAAGAATTTACAGGGTAAGTTCCTCAGACAGAACACCAAAAGGACACCGCTCACAAAAAAATCACAAATCAATACACCAGTATTTTGACATGGTTAAAACCCTCAAAGAGGGAAACAGTCCATGGCCTGTGCCAACGTGGCCACTACAGGAAATTTATTAATAAAAGAATGAAAATTTACATAAGCTTCTCTCATGCACGGTTAACCTACAAATGACCCTCCATGCGCTTTAAATAGAATTCATCGACCAATTGGGTTTCAAGCAATGGATCAAGTGTCGGTAATACCGAGGAGAGAATGAACCGTCGGATCACTACATATCGTGACCATCGGATTGTAAGTTACAAATGTACATAGTAAAGAAACACACTTTACCTAACTCTATACCTAACTCTATACTAGACCAAGTTGAACTTAACTATTCCTATGTGTCGGAATATCCTAACATCCCCCCTTAAGAACAACTGGGGATAGGATTGAAGGATTTACAAATATGACACAATAGGAGAAGGAAGGAGGCACTAGAGCCTATCCCCCCTTAGTGACAACTTCCTGAACTCCAAGCATATATCGAAGTTTAGTGAACTTCCCCTCTGTGAGAGCCTTTGTGAAGATGTCTGCAACCTGATCATCTGTTGAACAATATTGCACTTCAAGAACATGGTCATGAATGAGCTTTCTGATGAAGTGCATGTGAAGTTCAATGTGTTTGCTGCGCTGATGCTGAACTGGATCTTTGCACAGTTGAATGGCACTTTGATTATCACACCAAAGTGTAGTTGGATGCTGCTGCTCAAAG